>WSTG01000854.1:0-13266 GCA_019616325.1 Ceratobasidium sp. 394
GGCGAAGCCGGGTCGATCTCGCTGGACCCATCCAGCTGCGGCATGCCCACACGACTCGGACCCGCCATCTGGGCTTGGACCGAGGGAGGAATCGGCAAGCCCCGCATGTAGGCCTCGAGCGGACTGGGCCGCGCGCGCAACCGACCGACCGTAGCTCCACCACCGCCCACAAGCTCATCCCACCCATCCTCCGCCCGTGATCGATCCACAACCGCCCCAACGACACCGTCCAACTCTCCCGACTCGGCTGGCCCGTCCACCTGAGGGACTCTAGACAACGTCACGCCTCCGCCGTTTGCACTCGGCGCAAACGTTCCGTGCTTTGGCTGCGAGTCGTCGTCTTCGGTTTTTACCCTCGGACTCGGTGCAGGCGCAGGTTGGGGCGGAGGTGGTGGAGGGACGAGCGGTGGGAGTTGGTACCCTTGCGGCGGGTACGCGTACGGGTATCCCGGGGGCGGGGGATACGGCTGGTATGGGTACTGGAGCAAGGAAGGATGCGGTGGGTGAGGTGGGTGGGGATGAGGATGTGGATGCGGGTGCATATGGTGTTGCGGCGGGGGAGGAGGCGGGTGTGGATGCGTGGGGTGAATGGGAGGATGCCGACTCGGAGGCGAGGTTGGCGCAGGAGGTTCAAACTGAGCGACATTCGACGCTACGACTTTTGTCTCCCATTTCTGGCAAAGTATAAGTTAACAAGTCACACGTTTTCATTCAGACTTACGTTCTGGAGTTGTGCTAAAACGTCCTCTTCGACTCCAAACTCTTCAAACTCGCCTTTGATGTTGGCCATCACCTCGTCGATGATGGCGCGGTAGACTTGCGGCTGCCATGATGTGAGTCGTGAGAGTGCGTGTCGTCGACGGACGTACCACAATCCTGTTGGACATCTCGTGGCTTTTTATACTGTCGAGGTTAGCCGCAGGTCTTGCCGTGCCCTGCCTTTTGCTTCCGACGGTCACGTGAACTGACGGCGCTTCCTCCACCACATCCTTCAAATATACCCACCCATCTCCTCAATCATGGCTTTGTTGAGCTTTTTGTAGAAAGAAATGTGTTAAATCGTATATCAAAGATAAATATAAAAGAGTGCGTTAAACGAGTATGAGTGAGAAAGATAGAGAGATGGGGTACGAGAGGGTGCGCCAGCGCCCCATTTATACCCTATGATTCCCATTGAGTCATATGCATCCAATGCTGCGCATATACTGCGCATACAGGCTTGACTCGGTTACTGACTCATTTTTCTTGCACATTCTGCTAGATACACGAGGTTTCTACCATTTTGTCTATGCAGCTGGGTCACTCTCAACATCCGGTTAAAATCACCCTTTCTCGCGGGTGGCCCATATACGGTGCCCTACCAAACCAAGTTCACTGTCGTGCCACAGGCAGTGCCTATTGGTGATCTCAATTTGCAAACGTCGCGAAAGAGCAGGTGTTTTGACGAAACATATCATGTTTGGTGTCTGGAGTCCTCCGCCTCGTGACACTCTTGATAGGCCACAGCACCGCACAGGCGTAGTAGACGCAAAGGAAAAGCAGAAATACGTGGCACCACCTCACAGTCGCCCACATGCCCTGTCCTGCCCCACCACTATGCTACTCCAGAGATTCTAAATTACCCTAACCCGCTACAGCCCCATTCCGCCACTAGCAGATTCAATAGGTGCGTCCCCTACTTCTGCCCGTTCCCCTGCCGCTTACGCAACCTCCTCGCGAGCAGTCCTCGATATATCCCCTATAATTATTCCTCCGCTTCCCATATTTCCTACTCTGGATGAAACTTCTTAATCGTATGCCGACCTGGCCACTTGGGCGCTCCGCTCACGAGAGGGGCGAGTTTATCGGTAGCTCGCTTACCTCGTCTCGGCTTGCATCCGAGCGTATACTTTCATGGTCTGGGTCAAACAATCGTGGCCGCCTTTTCGTGATGAAGTTTCACTGGCAATGGCAGAGTATTCATTGTTCCGTCATGCGTTGGTACGAACAACAGCGTCAGACTAGCACACGCTTCCAGTCGATCGAGCACCGTGAAAACACCAATGGCCCGTTTTACCACCAGTTCCTCCTTCTCAAACTCACCGATGGTGCCGTGTGCCGAGTCGAGCGAACAGGCGACGGGTCGCGGGCCGACGCGCTTCGATACACAGGCTGTACCTCCAACGATCTGATCCAATGGTTCAAGTCTGCTGACGATTACGCTAAGTTCTCCGAAGCGATGCCGTCCAATATTGTCGCAGAAATCGATTTGCAACAGGAGTTTGACATACTTGACGTGCTCGCTGTATGCTACTCGATTCAGATGACCAAGGCGTGCCGTGTTTACACCCTTCAGCGATACAACTGCTACTTCTTCTGCTGGACGATACTTGCCGTGCTCACCCGACGACTCTGGGAGACTACGATCACGAACGACGCCTGGCATTCAGCTGTCAACTCAGTTGTAGATCATTGGTCGAATGTATCTCCCGAGGAAGCAAAGAAGCATCTCATACTCCGGACCTGCACCTTATCTGACCCTGATAATGCTCGCGCAACGATGCAATTTCTTAACCCCTTACGTTCCCGTCTGTCATCTGAGACTTTCGATCTCTTGCCGGTGAACCAGGCACTCGGAATGACATTGTGGGCAACGTCCTACGAGTCGGCATTGAACGGGGGCTTGAAACCTGCAGCTGGTGATGTGCGCAAACTTCTGTGTGCCGATAACGGTGTCTTTGGCACCTACCTGCAACGTGCGAGAGATACAAGTCTTGAGAAGGGCCTCGATGGGATATCATTCGATCCTCTCCTGGAAGAGGTTTATTGGGATAACACCATCAAATCACTTTCCCGTACAGTCAAAGCCATCTCAAGAGCAGTCTCCTATCAGCTCCAGCTTCGGGAAATAGAGCAGCCTCTTCCTTTTATCAAACTTGCGCAATTCAAATTGTTTGCTTCACTGGAGTCGTTGGCTTTTTTATTCGGAGGCAATCCTCTGAAAGGAGATGAAGTTATGAAAGCCTGTACGTAATGAGTCGCCGCTGTAACTTGGAACTGATTCAAAACAAAGTAAGTACAAGGAAAACCCTTGCGAGCAAATTTTGTTGCCTGAGGTTGGCCGCTACAATGAATTGGGCTGGTCGCCTGGCAAATCTCATCGACAAACAGATGATTTCTCCGCCGGAGCTGGATGCCATACTATCCCAGCTGAGTACAAATTGCCTCATGTCGATATACGACTCCCTGGAAGCTCGAAACATGCTAGACCCGTCCAAGGCAGCAATCACACTTTCTACCTGGTGGAACAAGGACGAACCTGATGTGTTCGTCTTGTCATTTGCCACTTCGGCGCTCATCCCCTCCCTTCCCGAGTTGCTAAATCCGAAAGAGGCACAACTCCATGTAACGCTCTGGCCTCCAGTGAGTTTGTTTAGGTGATTGTTCGCTCCACCTGGCTAACTTTATTTACTCAGGATAAGCAAACCTCTACCAATGCATGGACCGTGGAGAAGTTCCAAACAAACTATCTACAACCACGCATACAAGCTCATGCCAAGCGAGTAGACGCACATCAGCTCGCGGCTGCCGAACTGGTGGAAGCTGATATTCAAAAAACGATGGATAAAGTGTGGAAGTCGATGCCGTATGGGTTTCATGGGAGCAAGAAACAGGGCTCTTGATGTACGGGCACGCATTGTGTAGCCTGACACGAGTCATACTTTGCTGAAGTTTGGTTTGTTCGTCGGCACGTAATTGATTATTCATCAGTGGCTGGGGTGCAAGCTGTCTCTGTTGATTGTACACCTTATTTACTTGATAAGTTTTGGGTGTGTATATCCCAAGGGTTAATAATCGCTGGTCATAACTTAGGTGGCTTTACTCGAATGGGCCCTGAGTGATGGTAGCAAAGAAATCAAGAGTCCTTCAAATCCACAAAAACAAGTCTGATTGCGTGCCAGTATGGTGTACGATTAAGCAGTGATACTGATCAATACCCGTGCTCGTTGTAATATTCGAACTCTCGTGCGAAACCGGTTAGGGTTTTGCCGTAAGAACCAGTGCGGAATCAAGGTATATGCGCGATCTGGTACTTGATGTGCTTAAACCATAGCGTGATGACGTGTACAAAGAGGGAGGATCACTCTGTGCTCGATGCGATGTCTTCCATAATTATAGAATCGCGTCGGAGGGTAGATGTAAAACGGTTCAGGGCACAGGCTTGTTGAGACTCGTCGAATTTACCAGGACTCGCCTCTGCCTCGCACCCAGCCCCAAATGCCGCTCGGATACGATTCATCCCCATCACTATGACCGGCTCGCGAAACCTTGGATTCTTTCGCGACGTGCTGAGCCCTAAGTAAACATGCCAATCTAATGTGGCACGTCCTCTCCCATCCGGCCCGACTCCCTGCTAGTCATGTTTATCATTGTAACACTCCGCCTTCACATTGTTGTCTCGTAATCTTCTACCGAGGGCAGACTCTCTTTGTGTACTAGTGCAATTTCTTCGTCTTTATCGTCGAATTTTACCCACGCCACGGACTGGAGTCCTTGAGTGGGCACATCACCGAAGTTTCAATTGTGTAATTTCTAGTGAATTTAAGGGCACAATCCGTGAAAATTTGGAATCGGGTGCCAAATTGCTGAAAGACTCCCGTGGAACGCGTGTTATTCTCCACCAAGTTCAAAGTGACATTTCAGATTGGTTCCAATCTGGGTAATTTCCTTGTTGCCTTGTTTGTTGTTGACCACCGCTTTGTCGGCATCACGTGTCGACCGCCACCGGACTTCCCACTCGCTCACAACCACGAAAACGACGCTTTCCGTCCTATGAATGTCCAATGAAAATGGCGGTTAAACCGACAACGAACTGCCGAAGCTTGGATTCGTGTTCGTCTACCTTGGATTTAGCTTAATCTCAGCCGTTCGCATTTTGGCTCTGGCAATTCGACCTTCGGCTCCCTGACACCTAAACTCTCGGCCAAGACCTTCACCTCAGCTTTCCACTCGCCAAAATGAACAAATCATTCATCGAATGCTGCAGTTTTTCGACCCAGCTCAACACAACGCGGTCATGAATTTAGTCCCCATTTATCTTCTCCAGCCACTCTTGCAGGCTTGTCTCGCCAACCCAGTCCTGATCGGCTACACATAACAATTCGACCGAACCTGTCGACGTCTTCCCTTCCATATATCTTGTATCATGGCGCGATGCTATCGGGCACGACGCAGTCCATGCGACCATACCCATGCTGGGATGGTGGAAGGTGGGCGCGCTACCAGTTTTTCCAGTGCCTCGAACACACTACCGAGCAGCCGCGTCGGTTTGTGCCGTGCGTGAAGGAGAAGCCGCCTGAGCGTGTTGAATGTCATTCCCCTTGCTCTTCACCTCATGTTCTAGAACGATGTGCATCTGATGGTGAGTCCGATCGGGCGGTTTCACTTCAAGGTTTAGGCTGATGAGCGGTCTCGACCACATGGCCAGGGCCGCCGGTCAATTTTCCCTCGGCTCCAAGTAGTCTCACTTGCGCCGAACGAACATTTAACGATAACGCACCGAACTCGTTGCCCTCAACAAGCGATTGCCACAAGCAAATGGAGTCCTTTAGAACTTTTGAGGGGCAGGCCCAGTTGGCGAGCACGCGAGGACGAAATTTCCCAGTTTATAACTGCCAGTGTCGACCGTCGGTTTCTTCCCGTGAATCGTTCTCCTCTAATTCCCTGCACGCAGTTTCGGTAACCCTCAAGGCACTTTTCTCGATCCGGTTTGATCGGGGCGTGGCGTCTTTTCGGGGTGCTGGAGGCGCTCCCGTTTTCCTGCAGGTCAACGGCGCTCTCGACAGCCACTCCCTCCTTGTGGGGCTAAGGTATCAAATCATACCCCACGTCTCGAAAATGGGCTCCTCTTTAACCACGACACAGGGAAAATCCTACCAAGCATCGTGCAAAGGGGGTTATCCTTCAACTGGGTGAGCGCTAATGCAATAATTAAACCTAAGCTGATAACTCATCCTCCGCAAGCCATACACTCTGCCACGCCCAGTCCACAGACCCTCCATGCCGGTGCAGATTGTTGGCTTGCTATCTCGCCCAAAGTTCGAGACCGAGGGCATGCCTGTCCTTGGAAGGACACAGCGTGATGGGGACCGGTGAGATGGGTGTGGTTGTCATGTCTCCCTCGTCCTCCCCTTCACCACCACCACCTTTCAATCTCCGCGGTAAGCTCACCTTTCGACCCCTGTTGAGATCCAGAGATGCTGCCCCTCTGACCCCCTCATCGCTGGTACCATGATACTCGCAGTTCGCAGTTCGGCTGTCTAGACCATACAACCGGTTCGACGGGCACCAAACCTGCAGGTGGCCTGCCGCGCCCTGCTCTTGGTCATGTTGCATCTAGTGCGCCTTCCCATTTCCCCAAACCTACTAGACGCGCTAACGTTTGCGCTTGCACGACCATTTGCCCTTGCCTGAATCCCGCCCTTGCTCTCCTACCGTTCAAGAGGTTGATGCAGACGCTCCAGTGGCCCTGATGAGCCCTAGCCACGCCTTCAGTGCGTGGGTAGCTTTAAACTTCCCACAGGTATGTGATGTCTCCGCCCCGTGCACTGTCTCTCTGGCACAGAGCACCTCGAGCATGATGACCTACCCAACAACACGAGCCGTACGAGTGAAGATTAACGCATACGATATATGCCACGATGACCACAGTAATGCTTCTCATTATCTTGTTTCATTTGTGTGTATGTACCCGCAACCCGACATAACAATGGAGTAACAGCATTGGTACCACACATAGCTTAATGGGCTGAATGGGAAGCGTGACCGACCATGGATATTGTGGGGTGGGT
The DNA here is from genome assembly GCA_019616325.1 of Ceratobasidium sp. 394. Lineage (NCBI taxonomy): Eukaryota > Fungi > Basidiomycota > Agaricomycetes > Cantharellales > Ceratobasidiaceae > Ceratobasidium > Ceratobasidium sp. 394. The sequence goes on from WSTG01000854.1 coordinate 6,831, forward strand.
GACTAGCGCTCGTGAGTGCTTGTAAACATGGGGGGTTGGGTTCTGAGCGCTTATTCTCTTAGCCATGCGGGGTCTGGGTTTTGGCGCTCATGTGCTGATGAGCGCTTATAACCTCCCTGAGTTACAACCGATTTGGCTGAAGAATGTAAATCCACGTCTGGTGTCGGGGGTCCCCTTTGCGGAGAGGCGTGCTGGACGCGAGGCCTCTTGAGGGGATGAGACAAGTATCTATCTGCCGGCCCCGACCCCATCCCACCCCTACCTTTTGCAACACTCTTGCTCTAGTTCGCCCCCGACGTACCGCGTTACGTGCTTCAGCCATTTGGGGCAGTGACCTCGCCCCTCTGCTATCGCGCTTCCCCACTTCGTTCAGGTCACATCCCGGCGGACCAACCCTAATATAGCGCCCGACAACTCGTTCCTCCTTGCAATGAAATTCGTCAATCGTATGCCAATTCTACCTTTTAGGCGCGCTGCTCATAGAAGGCGTGAGCTCCTCGGTAGCTCGCTTACCTCGTCCCGTCTCGTTTCCGAGCACATGCTTGGATGGTCTGGGTTGAACAAGCGCGGCCGCCTGTTTGTGATGGAGTTCGACGAGTGGTGGCAAGGCAAGGATTGCCCCGTTATGGACTGGTACGAACAACAGCGTCAGACGAGTACACGCTTTCAGTTGATCGAGCATCGCAAAAACCTCGACGGCCCGTTCTACCACGAGTTCCTTCTTCTCAAGCTCACCGATGGTGCCGTATGTCGTATCGAGCGAACAGGCGAGGGATCGCGGGCAGATGCATTGCGATACACGGGTTGTACCTCCAACGACCTGATCCAATGGTTCTCTGAGGAGGACTATGCCAAGTTCTCCGATACTATGCCGTCCAATCTCGTCGCAGAAATCGATTTGCAACAGGATTTTGACATACTTGACGTGCTCGCTGTGTGCTACTCGATTCAGAACACCGAGGCGTGCAGCGTATACACTCTTCAGCGGTACAACTGTTACTTCTTTTGCTGGACCATACTTGCCGTGCTCACTCGACGACTCTGGGAGACTGCGATTACGAGCGACGCCTGGGATGTGGCCGTCAATTCAGCTATGGATCGTTGGTCGAATGTCTCTCCCGCGGAAGCAAAAAAACATCTCATGCTCCGGATCTATACACTGCTTGACCCCAATAATCCTCGCGCAACGATGCAATTTCTGAACCCCTTACGTTCCCAGCTGTCATCCAGAACTGTTAATCTTCCGGCAGTGAACCAGGAACTAGACATCGCATTGTGGGCATCATCCTCGGGGTCAGCATTGCGCGATGGCTTGGGAGCTGCAGCGAGGGGTGTGCGAGAAGCTATGTATGCCGATGGTGGTGCTTGTGGCATTCGCCTGCGGCGTGCAGCCAGTGTGAGGCATGAAGGAAGGTTGCAAGAGATTTCGTCGAATCCTCGCCTGGCAGATGTTTATTGGGATAACGTGATGGGTGCATATTCTCGTTCGCTCACGGCAGTTTCAAGAGCATTTTCCCATCAGTGCCACCTGATGGAAGTGGAACGACCTCTCCCTTTCGTGCAACTTGCCCAATGCAGCTTGCTCGCTTCTCTCAAATCTTTAGTCATTCTATTTGGCGGCACTCCGACTACTCAAGGCTGGGATCTTGAACAAAGTGCGTAGTGGAACGATTGATATAGCCTGTTACTGATTCAGAATCAAGTGCTCGCGAGAAAGACCCTTTCGAGCAAATTTATCTGCATGAGAATGGATGCGCTGGTTAACCGAGTGAAACGTCTCGGAGCACTTGCCGGAGATGATCGATATGAGAAGATTTTCGAACAAGAATTCGGTGTCATAGATTCCCAGCATGGGCCGAATTGTCTCATGGCGATTTACGACGCCCTAGAAGCCAGAAACATGCTCCACCCATCCGAAGCAGCAACCGTACTTCCCACCTGGTCCGATAACGAGGGATTTGATGCGCACATCTCGTCTTTTGCTGCCTTTGTACTCGCCCCCGCTCTTCCTGTACTGTTAAAGTCGAATGAGGCACAACTACACGTGAAGATGTCACATCCGGTGCGTCTTCTCAAACAATGGATTGTTTGTTCTGGCTAATCCGTTACGTCCAGGGCAAACAGAGCTTTGCTGCCGCACCTTGCACCGTTGAGGTGTTCCAAAAGGACTACCTCCAAACTTTCATACATGCCCACGCCAAGCGAGTGGCAGCACATCAGCTTGCGGCTGCGGAACTGGTGGAAGCAGACATCCAAGACGCGATGGCTGAGGTGTGGAAATCGATGCCGGAGGGGTTCCGGGGTAACAAGAAATATTCTTGACGGTAGGTGCCTGTTAGCTAGACATGACCCACGCTAACTCATTATAAATAGTCGGGCGTGTTCCATTTAGCCAGTTCAGGCGTACCTACAGGCTACGATATAGAATATCAAAATGCGGAATCCTCAAACATGAAGCATTCTCCGTATGGTCAGCGAATAACATGATTCAAAATCTCTTGGGTTTTAGTTCGGTGTGAGAGGGTTTCGGGTCCATGTTGTATGTTTAAAGACAAATTAAATTTGGGAACCAGCATTTGTTGAGCAACCAGCGGTTAGGAACCAGAGTGTATGCGCACGAACTAAGACTAGCAGCACCTGAAATGCACGAAATATGAAATATTAGACCAGCATCCCGCCCCCTGTTATGAGGGAGCCTCGGCGAGCTGCCAGTTAAGGGATGCTAGCCAATTGTACCCCCAATCGGGATCTCGGCTAATTCCGCATTACCGCCATACTGATTCAGGTCCTGCGACCCCCGTGCCTCCTACCTGCGAGATCACTGCGTGAGTGCATGACAAAATCTGCTGTTTAGCCCTTAGCCACGCTGAGCCTAGGGTGGCTGCAGCCTGGCCTCTCGGTCATACGATTATCCCCGAATCACACAGTTCGGGGTCCCGACTCTAAACCTGGTATTCGAGAGAGCGGCCTTAGTTCAGAACAGGTGTTTCGCACTTGCTTATGGAGATACGAAAGAACGACATTTCCATCTCGTTGCATCACGTTTCAAACACTACGTAGACGACGGTACTACATTTTGATATGAGATTTTGCGATGAGAGCATACTAAAGATTCCATATCTCCAATCAGGCATAGTTGGCCGGATCGATCCGAATTAATAGAAACAGAACGTCCATAAGCGAGAACCTCCTACGTTGCACTCTCCCTCCTCCCAACTCCGATATTTTCCGTTGTTCATAGTAGACAGGTAGGTCTTGCTCGCTGCTGGTGCATGCCGCGCCATGAGATAACTTTACCATCCCTGCAGCCATGAACTTTCGTGATCCCCTCGATGCGCAGACGTCTGCACTCAAAACCGATGAGCGGAATGAATTCATCAGTGGCTCTCTTGTCCCATCTCGCCTCTTGTCCGAACGCATGCTCGCATGGTCCGGATCGAACAAGCGGGGACGCTTGTTTCCGATAAAGTTTCAACGATACATGGTGTTCCGAGAGCGCAGCTGCCTTGTCATGCGGTGGTACAAACAACAGTGCTCTTCCAGTACACGTTTTCGAACGATGGAGCATCGTAGAAATATGGATGGTCCGTTCTACCACGAATTCCTCTTGCTCAAGCTTACGGACGGCGCTGTGTGTCGAATTGAACGGACTGGCGATGGTTCACGAACGGACGCGATTAGATACTCCGGGTGCACTGCGAATGACCTGATACAATGGTTCTCGGTCGATGATTATGCTCGATTCTCTGCCACGGCTCCGTCAGAGCTGGTGGCGGAGATCGAATTCGGTCGACATTTTGACATAATGGACGTACTGGCTGTCTGCTATTCGATACAAAAGGTCAAGGCGTCCCGCGTCTACACTCTGCAGCGATACAACTGCTACTTCTTCTGCTGGATCATATTAGCCGTGCTGACACGACGAATTACAAGCTGGGAGACGACGATCAGAAGCCGCGCCTGGGATTCACAGCTCCAATCTGTCATGCGCTATTTATCAAGGCTGCCGGCAGAAGATTCGAGGGATTACCTATTGCTACGGACCTGCGTGCTACTTGACCCCAATAGCCGGCACCCAACAGCACCACTGCTTGACCCATTACGAACCCGTTTATCCTCCAAGGCCGGGGCACTTTCGAAACTAAACGAGGCGATCAGTGCGACTTTGTGGGCAACATCCTTCGAGTCGGCGCTGAAAGTCGGCTTGGAAGACGCAGTAACGGCTGCTGGGAAGGATCTGCTTGCCGATCGTGGCATATGTGGCACCCAACTCCGGCATGCCATGCGCCCAATTCCCAGAATGACCGAACAAGAGTCTCACGTCTTAACCAATCTGATCAAGAGCGTTTACCTCGCCGAAGCCTCCAATCTCTTTGCGAAGCTCTCGAGGGACCTATCTCATCAGTTCCGACGGATGGAGGCAGAGAGACCTGTTCCACTACTCCGAAGTACATTCTATAGTCTGATGGCTTGCGGCGAATCGTTAGCTTTTGTTGTTGGACGTAACCCTCGATACTTGAAGCGTGGACCAAGTACGTCGCTCGAACATACGTTTATAATAGCTTAATCCTAAAAAATGTGCTAGGCTTTGCGCTGGGCAATATTCGGGGTCGACTCCTTTTCCGTCGCTTGGTTGCAATTATTGCCCGGGCATGGCGGCTGAACCGATTCCTGAATGATGGCAGATACCCAAAGATTTTCGAGCGACTGGAATCTCAAATATCGGACGAATTACAGGCCAAAGCCATTATGAGAATATTTGACGCGTTCGAGCCGGAATTCATCATGGACCAGCGTCAGCTTCCACAAATACTTGAACAAGTACTTTCTGAACAGTTCTTCTTTCGGCAACTCAATTCATTTACGAGCTCAGCCTTCACCACTGTTCTGGAGACCCTGCTTCAGGCGGAGGAAACGCAACTAACTGTAAAGCTAAATTATCAGGTGAGTAAATTTGAGCATTTCTCAACGACATGAGTCACATCTAGTCAATCCAGGGGACGCTGAGACCTTCTCGAGATATTCGCACCGTCTCCAAGTTTCAAGAGAAATATTTGCGTTCGCGCATACAGGCTCACGCAAAGCGTGTGGCTGACCACCGGCTCGCTGCCGCTCCCTTAGTTTTCGAAGATATATTGGACACAATGGAAAATGTGTGGAAATCGCTGCCTGAAGGGTTTGGAGGCTACTACGGGAATAGTTATAATATGTGAGCTTTGGCGTGTGGTGTGCTATCGTGTCTGGCTCGAACCACCAATGGTTATATGATTGTTACTCGTGTCAAGCCATGGTACCTACATGCGTTCCATTGGTCGCGAACTACCCCAGTACTCATGGACGCACTCTTCGGTGCCAACTCCCAAGCTCTCCTTCCTTCCTCGTCGACATCGAAGCCTCTCACGCTGCCCCGCACGCGAACATCTCACACCCACCCGCCGTCTTTCCGTTTACCTCCCCCCCTCTTTTGTTCCGCTCGAACTATCTTCTTCGCCTGCGGGCCACTGGCGCCTTAGCTGGGCGTTGTCGTCAGATTGGGAAAACCCAGTGCAGAGCGAAGAGTAACAGCCGGGGCGCCGAGATGCGAGCAAGACTCGCGGGTCGAGTGAGCACGCCGGACGACAACAGACAGGCGGTATTGAACTCGCCTATCCACATGTTACGTTCTGCTTAACCGGTCGCTTAGATATAGTCACATGTATGCGCTTATATGCGCTTATCTCGCTTATAACCTGTACCATGTGTTCATGTCTCTGACTCGCCCGTCTGTACCAGTATATAAACCGAATGATATTGTCGCTTGAACAGCAGCGACTTATATCTATCTTCCTTTTGAGCTCATCGCTCATATCCACTGCGCTTTACTGTCTATATATATTTTATATCGATCACTATCCGATTCTACAGGCGGTTCTCGACAGAGAGAATGGATGCCTTCCCGTAACGTCTAAATCGATGTCTAAGCTATCCTAAACCGTTCTAAGCGGTCTATCGGCCCGTAGCGCCTGAGACACAGCCACATGTACATACAGAGTTAAATCGAGGTCTTATTTGACAGCTCGGGCGGCGGGATTCGATAAGTGTGGAGCGGGCTGATCATCAGCCCGCAACTCAACGCGAGCGAGACACAACCGGCCAGTGAGCACCGTGCATGGCCAGCGGTGTCTCACGCAGGGGTATTTTCGCAAAAAAATGACATTGGCGCATGTCCCAGACAAAACGCACGGACGGACAAGCATATAGCCTCAATTTGGTAATGGCTTTGACAGTTGGAGCTGTGTGCGCTCCACAGTTTGATTTTGAAATACTAAGCTATATGCTTGTCTGTCCGTGCGTTTTGTCTGGGGTATGCGCCAATGTCATTTTTTTGCGAAAATACCCCTGCGTGGGACACCGCTGGCCATGCACGGTGCTCACTTGCCGGTTGTGTCTCGCTCGC
>WSTG01000856.1:0-13241 GCA_019616325.1 Ceratobasidium sp. 394
GACGATGGGTGGAGGCATAGATGTCGGAGCACGTGCTCGCCTCACGCAGACCCCTAGTGACTGCGTCAAAAGTGAATCTATTGTCCCCCCGGCGCTTGCTCTAAGCCATGATCAAGGGTTGTCACGTGCACGTTGCGATTTGCAACATGGTCGACCATCATTGCGTGCACCGACCGCCCATTGTGCCCCGGCACTCTGCCGGATTCCGGCCGCAGCGCCAAGAAGTGATCGGGGATCGACAGACCAGTCCCGACAATCGTCTTGCCACGCTGGGCACATCACGCGCTTGGTCAACAATTTTTTTTTTTTTTGCCATCAAGTACCTGGGGGCCTGCGTACCTAGTTGGCGGCAAAGTCCTCGGGGAAGCAAGAAAAAATTGTTCTACGGTAAGCAGCTTTATCTTACTTCTTGATATTTTAGTTAATAATTCGTTTTTCCAACTTGTGCAGATATCCAGTTTGCATACCACCGGTGCTGCCCGCAAGCTCGTCGCGGTTATGAACACGTGGGCGGCAGGACTTGTGCTCCCTGCACTGCTCCACCAGATCAAGTCGGCTGGCAAGTGGCAGGTCAAGGCCGGCGCGCTCCCCGTACTCAACCAACTCATCGTCAGCGCCCTCGACCAGATGGCCAAGCTTTCTCCCGATATCATCCCTGTCCCCGCCGAGGCGATCCGGGATACCAAGGCCGACGTCAAAAAGGCCGCCCGCAAGTCGCTCACCAAGGCTACCACTTTCGTGTCGAACAAGGATATCAAAAAGTTTATTCCTGCGTTAATTAATGCTCTAATCAACCCGGTCGAGGAGGTCCCCAAGACCACCCAGCTCCTTTCGGCTACCGCATTTGTTTCTGAAGTTGATGCCCCTACCCTCTCGCTCATGGTCCCGCTCTTGTCCCGTGGTCTCACCGAGAGGTTGACCGCCACCAAGCGCAAGGTCGCTGTTATCATTGACAACATGTCTAAGCTCGTCAACAACGAGTTTACCGTCCCGCCGTTTATTCCCAAGCTGCTCCCGGGCCTGATCAAGATCTCCGACCCGGTTGCCGATCCCGAGGCTCGTGGTGTCGTCAACGCTATCACCACCCTCCGCCAGGTCGGCAAGATCCCCGGGTTCGAGGACGGTTCGAACCTCCCGCCGCCCAAGGCTGCGACCCCACCGCGCTCGCTGCGTCGATTGCCGTCTTGTACAAAAAGGCCGGCGTGAACCCCGTTCCCGAGGCCGCTCACCCCACGATCCAGTACGCGGCCCAGCTTGCGGTCAACATGCTTGGCGCGCACAACTTGGACGTCCCTGCCTGGGAGGGCGCACTCGTTCCGTACCTCGAGCTCGTCGCCGCTTCGCCCGAGCCTAGTTGCATTGCCCGTGAGCTTTTGCTCTGCTCCGCCAACGAGGTCGACGGTAACGAGAATGGCGACGAGGAAGTTATCCGGTATGTAGTATCAATGCCATATTACGATTCTTGTCTCATTCCTATCGTAGTGACGGCCGACAACCCCACCGTCTTGCCAATGAACTAGCTCCAGGTGACGTTGTTACTTTCCAAGTTGGTAAGTTTCGCGTACCCTAAACCCGACCATCATGAATAAGATTTTACAGGCAATCGAATCCCGGTCGACCTCCGTCTCATAACCTCGCTCGACCTCGAACTGTCCCTCACGGACGAGATACGACCCGCGCGAAAGAACACCGGGTCGTGTCCGTCAGGCGCCCCGCTTGGTGAGAGGCTGTGTATCGCATTTATGGGCAGGTTGGTGCGAAATGGTACGTTTTCCATCCATGTCTACGCTATTCCACTTGATTGATTATTTGTCTGGGGTGAGGCACGGGGATTGTTATTTTGACTGGCTTGCACACCGAGTTTGGTGCCGTCTTTGCGGTATCACAACTCTTTGTAGTTGATCATGTTACGCACGTCGACCCGTCTGGCTCGTCTCCTGTATCCATTTCCCACGTGACTCCCGCAGTCTGAAAGACCCTCGAGATTGGAGGGATATACAACGCATTTAGGAATACCGAGGGTGTCAACGTCGGACAGAGTACAGATGTCGCTATGCTCAATGTTCTTGCCAAGTTTGGAGCCAAGGATGAACTATGGGTGAGTCTCATTCTCGGACAGCCAGGAAGGGTTCTGTAAGGGGGATGATTGGATCGGGCATGGTGGTTTGGGGCGAAGACGGCAAGGGAAGCGGATTGCTAGGTTTTCGCAGTGTATATACAGCATTCTCACCAATTCAAATGTAACCCAAATTCCAGTGGTCCATGATCTTATTTCAACATTAACAAGTTGCGGTGGACAAGGTCGACTTAACTTTTTTTGGACACTGGGGATCCCACAAGGGGAACCCGTGAGTGCACACATTCTGGTTAGAGCCCCCGGTCCTAGCTACGCTGGGGGCGTGCTACCGTGCTACCACCTACTGTGTGTCTAGCAGGCGCTAGTTAGCTAATAAGGTTTTCGTAGAGCATGCAGCTGAGTAAACACCATGTCCTCCGATTCATTCCGACTACACTTGCCCGGAGTTCATCGTTCTAATTTTTTACAGTCCTGTACAGGGCTCCTGCAATATCTGTTGGCTACCATGCTATCTCATGCGCCGTTTCACACCATCCTTTCAATCTCTGGCCCTCGTGAGAATCCTTGTCGAGCTGCCAGATGACGTGAGGACTACATGCATGCGTAGAGGACGTTTACTCGCCTCTTTTCTCTCTTTCCCAAGCCTCCATTGTTTCCCGGTTCAACCTCTCTAGCCATGCATCCTCTACCAACAACGCATCACAGAGTGGCTGGGTGAGCACACGGTCATCAAAGTCCCTCAACAGTCGGATTGAATCTCTCCCGTGACTTCTGGATAGTGCCACATAGACATTAGACAGTGTCATGCGACCAGCACCGGGAGGTGTTGCGATATCGACGATAACCTGCGGGATTGTCTGGCCCTGGGACCGATAGTCGGTGAAAGCATAGGCGGATGTGATCGGCAGCTGCCGGCGATTTGCCCGAAGGGCTTTCTCCTGTTGAGGTATGTCGAACCGCCGCTCAAGAGGGAAAATTGGGATGACACCTTCGCCTAGGTTTCCAATCGGTGAGGCTTTCGTTCGGTCCATTTTGACCAGGACACACTCGGGCGGATATTTAAGTCTGACCTCTGCAGCCGCGCACGCATGCTCTTCATCTTCTCGCCGGTCCAGGATAATGTCGACAACGACCCCACGTGAGCCATTTGCGATGTCGAGTTCTGTTTCCACGTTGACCGTAACCATAACCTTCATGCCAATTGCCAGCTCGACATAATCCGGAAGGCCGTTGCAAGCAAACCGGTCCTTCGCGCGGGTACTCCTTTTCCGAATTGCGTCCCATCGCTGTTGATTGGTCACTGGATTGCCACCGACTGTGTCTTCTGCAGGGCAAATATACAACCGGCTACCATTCTGTCTCGCGTGGGCTCGGTTGGCAGCGAAATTCCATTCGATCCGGCTAATGTTGCGTGGGGTGACAAGCACTCCGTTGGACCAGTCCTCTGTCGGCCCATCGATGCCACTGTTATCTCCGAGACTGACTATCAGACTGCGGATGGTCCGGATGTCTTCTGGGGTACAGGCTCCATTCCGTATATTCCGCAGGACTTGAAGCCAAACGTCATCCCTGGTACGACACTGTTCCTTGAGCAAGACAACCGTCTGAAAGTTTTCATAGAGTTCTCGCCCAATTTTTGCATTGTCGGTATCCTTGGGGTCAATGGTCCAGTATAGGGCTGCCCTTCGACCTTCGGCTACAGGGGCAAATTGGCGGAAGTCTCCAAAGGCTAAAACGTTTACTCCACCAAACGGTTTGGATGTGCTGTCGGGATCCTCAGCGTTCTTGGCCGCTTGGAGGACGCGTGAGATTCGCGCCAAAAACTTGCGGGAGATCATAGATATCTCGTCGATGATTAGGTACGTCACCCCCTTCCATGTCTTGTGCAGCGCATGGAGGGTCTTATCGCCTAGGCTGTCCTGCTTTTTTGCCATCGAGAGGTGACATATTGTGTGTATGGTGCTTCCATCGACCACCGACGATGCGACCCCGGTAAAAGCTCCTTTCAAGAGCATGTCTGGTACGCCTAATAGCTCGAATCGTTTTGCCATGCAACTAATCACCATCGACTTGCCAGTGCCCCCTTCGCCTTGTACTAGCATTAGCAGCTGTGGTGGGTGCCGTTTAGCCAGAGTGTCGTCAAGGTGAGCCGCGAAAACATCATATGTGCGCCGTTGATCGGTTTTCAATAACCCGACATCCACAGGTTCGATCACCTCCTCGACGGTGGGTACATGAGTGACAGAACCCAAAGATTCAAGTGCAACCTGGTTGGTAGCCCCGGCCTGAACGACAGAGCCGGTGTCATGGGCGGAATCTAGGCTGGTACGTGCTGGCCTCTCCCGGCGTGAGCGAGCTTCGGTGGCCATCTGAATTTTCCATTGCAGGAACCGATTGTTATCTTCTTCGGTGGCCAGAGTGGGGCGCCGTGTGGTAACAAGCCAGCTGGCCTCGTTGGACTTCTTGATAAGGCCCGACGCAAGTCCTAGAGCAACCGCATGCTCGGCGTATTGGAGATCGGCCAGCCGGGTGCATGATCGTTGGTAGGCACGAATCTCTTCTTCTGTTGGACAATTCACCATTAAATCGTCGGCCCAGTTGTCGCCCTCCGTAGTTTCCGGTTCCTCGTCCTCGCCATATGGAGCTGGATCCTGCGACGGTGATGAGGCAAGAGCAGATGAGTCGTGATCTGCAGCATCCTTGCACTGGTAGTAATACTGTGCAGCGCTAACAAGATCTCGCTCGCGTTTGCCGGCTGTACGCATAAATGTATTGAATGCATCGCCCCAGGATTCCTCCTCTGCCCGTAAGTTTGTGAGTAGTCGCCAGGGTTTCAAGAGCCCAAGGATGGTTGCGCAATATAAATCGTAGAGTTCCGGGCGGTCATTTCGGGGAATCCATGGCCCAATCAGATTTGGGAGGCCGTTGTGCTTGGGATCTCGGGTGACGCGAAGGTGAGTTGTGGCCTTGGGATGTTTTGGCAAATATCTCGACCGTGGGTGCCTTGGGCGGCCTCGCGTTGCGGCTGCGACAGTGCTGCCATCGTTGTCGCTCGCCATGTCCTTCTTTGTTAGAGGGACCTCATACGTATTGGCCACAAACGTGAAGAAGTTCAAATCCAGCAGCTCTGGGCCTCGCAGGCTGTAGTCCCGGAGCTCCGAGCGATATGTTAATTCACCGGAGGGTGCCACAGCAATCACCACGTTGTCGTCCTCCTGGTAGTGAAGGTATATTAGGACACAATCACTGACAATTTGTAGCACGGAAGTTACTTGCCTGGCGTTGCTGCTCAGGCAGTATAACATCTACTGCACTAGTAGCCGCTCCTGGTCCTGACCTGCTATAAAGAATCGTTTAAATACTTTAAACCAATGCATATATATCAACTAATTCACCTTTTCTTGATCCCCGGGAACGTGCGGCATATCTCACCTGTGAGGGAGCTCAGGTAGAGTGGCACGAAGGAATGCGAGCACAGCCGGTCACCATAGTTCATCAAGAGATTAATAACCTGCTGTCCAGACTGCTCCATCTGGCGGTTGATTGAGTGAAGGCACTGAAAAACTAAGATCTGGTTACGTTTTGTGATGTCGCTGATAAGATTTGGATCATCAAAGTGGTAGGCCAGGCGTTTCGCTAGGAGGGCAGAGAGATTGTTGGTGCGGCGCTGGCTTTTGGTAGCATAACCTGTGATATACCATCGAGCCTTCCGAGCCTCGGCACCATTGGAGAAAAATTTGAGATCGTTGTTGCAGCGACCATAAACAAGTACGTGAGGGTTCCAATTGTTCAGGTATCCATGTGTCCGCTTTGGTAGTACTGTTCCATCCTCCAAAATAGCTGTAGTGTCAGACAGAGGAAATGGCGCCTTCCGCTTGCAGCGATAAGTTCGTGTCTTGGGATCCAACACCGTTAGGCAGGTATTTCGCTTGCAGGCATGCAGCTGTTGGGAGCGAGCTAAACGGACTTCTAGATCATGTAGGCGTTGCTCATAGTCATCAGTAGTGGGATCAGGTGGTCGTGACCAAGCAAGTTCTGGCTCCCGTGGACGTGTGCGAGTAGATTCAGCTGTCAGCTCATCCGGATGCGCTCGAATGGTAAAGTCAACATAGCGCCTGAGACGATCACGAAATTCTGGTGATTTCAAAAGAGCTTGCATATCGTCCGAGGATGGTGTGTCAACAAGCCAAAGGAGGGCATGAAGATGTAAACTCCCTCGGCCCTGTGCTTCAACGACTCCATAGTAGCCACTGACATAGCCTAGAACCCCGATATCGCTGGTGATGCGGCGGTCGTGAACACGAATGCCGAACAAGGTCTCGAACATTGTTGTTATAAGGAAGTTGAAAAACGTAGCGGCAGCATAGGGATTTTGAGCTAGGTTACGTGCCTGTTGCTGGCTATCAGGGCCAAGCATGGAGTTGAAATGGTCCATATCAATTGATTCGCCCGCAAAGACCTGGACTAGGGGGTCGTGCAAATCGGTGGGATTGATAGTCATCCATAAAGACGGCGGGTTGAGGGACAAAGAAACTGAAGCAATTTCACTCCTATATGCAGCGCGGCTTGCATCAGAGCCCATTACCTTGCCGCCAGCCGAGTGGATCATCCGGCGGAGGAGCGCAATGTTAGGGTTTGATGGTGGCTGGCCTCTCGAAAATTCGTCCGCCGCCAAGCTCAGGTCTCCAAGGGTTAGAGTGGAGAACAAGGCTGCAGCACGCTGGAAGTCCTGTCGCTTTACTGATAAAGATGCACCAATCATGGCTTGTCGCTTTTGGAGGATGGCGAAAAACACGAACATATAGACTGGGTCGAGGCAAAAGCGACGACTCCACTCTAGGATATTGCAGCGTACGTGCTCCGCCATGGAGACAGGCACAGGCTGCTCATCTTCAATCCCACCTTCACCAAACGGGTAGAGCCAGGGGAATAGGTTGATTGAGAGATTGTCCGATGACGGGGGAGCACTTGATTCCGATTGCGTACGTCCACGTCCAAACTCGTTCACTGGGGTACGACCATGACGGACAGCATAGCCACCTTCCTGATTTGAGCTGGAAGACAAATTCACCAAGGTGTGCATCATCATCTCTTCGGCAGTAACGCTGGATAAGTTGACATCCATTGTGCCAAGATATTGGAGTGGGATTACGTCTGGCGCAGTCTCAACCCGGCCTAATATTTTTGTGAGTTCAATTGTTTAAACGCAGTGGAATTTGCTGCATACCAGGATTGCACGCCATTGACCCATTGAGCTCATCAGAAGCTGTAGTCGGATGAGCAGCGTCACCAGCTACGTTGATATCAGCGCTGGGCAATGAGACTACAACATTGCTAGCCAAACTCACCGACTTCATTATGCAGATATGACTCAGCTTCCTGCTGTGCGATGTTGGGATTGGGTTCTCGACGAATTGACGCACGTATGTCCAATGGAATATCGTCCACAGGGAGTTCATCCAGCAAGCTCTGCGAGATCTCCATTTCAGCATAAGCCGGATGACGTGTTGTAAATTTGAGACACAAAATGGCAGCCAAGACAGCCTCCCGGCGCACTCGAAAGGTCTTTTTGAGCCAGTTAAGAGGTATCTCGCCAGGTCCAATCATAGTAACCGTGATTGTTGATGATAGAATAGCAAGTGGATGTGGCAGCAGCTTCCCGGAGACCATCTTGACCACGTCTGGAAGGTTTAGAGCATAAGTAGTAACGTTGCCAACAAGTCCAGTTTGCAAGTGTGCATCGCTCCCATCCTGGGTCCAAAGATCTCGAGGGTGAAGTTTATAGACAAAGCAACGGGGGTGATACTTGGAGATTAAGGATCTTTCAGGCACGGTGAGGCTGGATAACTCATCAGGTACAGGCCCAATCCACATTCGATTGGCTAAGGCAAGTGGCGGCAACCGATTCGCAACTAGAGCGCGGGTGCATGCATAGCAGAAAAACCCAGAAATTGTCTCGCCTTCTCTCTGTAGAAACTCCGTCACCAGGAGCCGCCCGTTGGTCAAGACGTGCGCAAAATGTGGGACCGAAGGGATGAGGTGATGTGAATTTGGGATTGCATCCAGAGTTTCCACGCACCCGGTGCTCACAGGCAGCCTCCGTGCACAGCAGACACAGACATTGGTCTTCAGGGCAGCGTTGGAAGTGGCATCTAGGAAGGCTTTATGACATGCTTTGACTTCATCGGGCATTGGCAGAGAGAGGAATTTGTTATCGGGAGGAGGATGGGGAGAATCTTGGCGGAGGCGCTTTGCAGCACAAGCAGTCTTCTGCAGATCAGCGTTTCTCTTCCGGCGTGCCACAAGCATAGACTGCCTATCCGAGTGTTTATTGCTTGCCTGGAGCTCCAGTTGCTCCTGACACGCAGCTGGGAAGGTAGAAAGTTGTTCCAGTATGCTCGCCTTACTCCTAGTACGAGAGCCGTCCAGTGAGACCCCATAGTGGCCCAAGGTGTCCAGTATCTCCGCCTTTGTCAAGATCCCAAGGAGCTCGGTGTCTGCGGTACCAGGACTAGTCGACATATTGCTGTTCAAGAGTGTCACAACGAACCCCATACGCTCTATCTTGATAGTACGCACATCTAGTAGTAGTGTTTGGCAAATTGATGTTAGTTACGCAGAAAAGGTGTTGTAGGTATGACCCAAGACGCACGAGTCTATGGTGTCCAAAGGCGTTCAGGGCTTGGATCCTTGGACAGCGTAAAGTCACAAACGCAGAATGGAACGAATAGACTTGATCGATCGATTATTCAGGCCTGCTCTGAGACTCAGTATTCACAGTACATCAATTGTTCAACCGGGAAGCCAGAGCCTATCAGACAATACAAGTACAGAGGTTCCCTCGGCTATATAATCCCTGCAAAGAGGGGCTCAACTCCACTCAAGCTTGCTCCACAACTCTGCCGCTTCGACAACTCTTGACTATCTGATTTCAATATGAAGTATTCTATTGCTGGACCTCATATCGGTATTAATGACTGCTACCTTGGACGCAAAGATATTCTCTCCAATACCTCTTGGTCTGTCGGCTCGACCTCCGAGGGGCCTGCTGATCTCTTGGTCGATCGGAATGGTGATCCTGTCCACCTCTGTGGGTTCTTTACGATCGAACCGTCTGGCTTCCGCCTGGATGCTCAAGGCGGATATGACCGGGACAGGCTGCCGGTTGCTGACGTGAGTTGACTGCACATATATGCACATATTATTGGTACTGATTCGTGTGTGGCCAGCTTGGGAAGGGCCATGTTCGAGCTTATGCCGAGGCCTTTGGGTCAGTCCAGCTTGGCCCTGTCCCGTCGCGTGTCGAAGAGTTTGGGCACTATCTTGCAATTATTCGTTGCTTGATGGATGGAATCCGCCCTTTGCCAATCCAGCGTGGCCTCTTTGCCGAAAACTCTGGCCAGCCCAACTTGGTTGTCCGGCACCGCATGTTCAAGGCATGTGATTCTGTTCTTGAAACCCCTATTGATTGACAATTAAGTCCAGGAATATGGCCTTAAGGATTCGCCCATCAACTACGAATCGAAGTCGTTCGAGATGGCCAACTGGCCGGCCGCTCCGAACTGCATGGCTTTCCATAAGTCAATTATGGCGACGCATGAACCTCGGCCCGTCCCTGCCTGGGTTGCTGGGTGTAACGATCCAATCGAGCCATCCAATTATGTCTCGGTACTCCGTGGTGCCGTGGCGTTTGTCAACTTTACGTTGATCCATCAAGTTGTCGGCACGGAGTGTCCAGCTTCTCGGTTTATGGGCCTTATTGACCGTATTGTTGTCTTGGAAGAGCACGATGTAAACGACCTCATGTAGTCTAACCAAGTGGTGTGCGATTGGTGTTGCTTCTTTTGTCTGCGATTAAACCTAAAAAATACAATGCAAATGGTACTGGTTGACTTTTGTTGTGTTCTTATAGTTTGATCATCCGGGGAGATCGATAGATTGCACACCGCTGACTCGCGCGTGGCTGGCGATCAAACAATGAGGTACCGGCTGACCTTGAGGTGACAAGGTTCATGGCGCGACTGTCCTACTCATTATAGAGGTTTCATTTGACCACATTATTGTGCTTTGCCGACAAAAGAGACAAGCTAGTTAGTCCGGTGCGGAGACTTATCCAGATCCTTGAGGTCCTGCGCTCTCCCGATCAGTCCAAAGCTAATCCCTCATTACCCGATCACAATAGAAACTGGGCCTGCTGCCGGACCATCGGTACCTGAGGCCATCTCAGCATGAGACTCCGAATTGGAGTCTGGTTCACAAGTCTAAGGTCAGTCAGCTTGGCGAGACATTTTTGCACGGTTTCATTTTAAGGGTATTGTAACTAACCTGCGATCGGGGCATACAATGCCCCCGAGCATAATCGCCATCCCCCATTTGCTCTTAGGTCCACAAGCCTGATACCATTGGCATAATGGGGGAGCGTTTTACGCCGTCGGAAATGCCCAAGATTGGTTTGCGTTGAAGCATGTATATAATCTCATGACTTGGGCATGCAGCAAGTCCATCGTGAGCTGGTACGCCCTCTGCAATTTTCCACACTTCCCTGCCAAATCGACTCAACACTCCCCTGCTGCTACTATCGATCATGGACGCTAAGGCTGCCTTGTCACGCGCTTCTGAAGACGACCTCTACCTCGGCCACGACAATCTCGCTACGAAGACGGAGTGGAAGATGGGAGGAGCCGGTGCTGGTAACCAGGATGTCCTGACGGACAAGGCTGGCAATCCCGCGGTTTTGTCTGTGGTGGCGACGCTCTTGGGCGACAAGAACTACTTCAACCCTGAAGCCGGCTACGACCCTGCACACGAGACAACCTGGCAGGCAAGTTACCACTAGGCCAAAACTCTAGTAGCTGACACCTGTTTGCAGGCTGCCAAAGGCAGTACCCGTGCGATGGCCGAGTCGAAGGCGACTGCTCTTCTTGGTCCGGTGCCTTCGCTGACCAATGAGTTTAACCGATGCGTGGAAAACCTCAAGGCTCTGCTCTCGAAGGTGGTCCCATATGTCGACCAATCGGGCATGATGGTCCAGGAGAATGGTCGCACTTTGATTAAGGTTACCCACGAGATGTTTATGGTAGGAGGCTTGTGCTTCTTCTAGCGACCCATGCTGACTCGACTATGTCAGCTCCGTGAGGGTGCTTCTGCTAGCGACCTTACTCCACATGCCCTCTCCGAGGCCGATGAGCATGACTCTGAGGGTAATGGACGTGAGTAGCTACCGATGCATTTCCCAGCCAAAGGCAATACTCATGCTCCATTCAACAGCCCTCGACACCGAAGTTATGCCAGCTTTCCGTATGCAGAACTGGCCGGTTCAAGACAATTGCATTCGTCTTTGCGATGCAATGGTGAAGACTTATCGGGTCAATCCGCTCCCAGCCTTCATGGACGGTAGTGCTCATCCCATCGTTCCGACTAACTACACCAACTGTCTGCGTGGCGCCATCGTTCGTATTTATTTCACGCTTTCTCACAAAATCCTCCGTCGCAAGATTCCGTCTTCGTTCTTTACTGCCACGGTCGACGAGATCGTAGTTTTGCAAGTTCACATGCCGGCCGATCTCTCGCCCTCTCGAGCTCGTCTTGCTGCGCGGTTCTTGATGAACTCCCCCCAGGAGATCGCTGAACCCAAGGATAAGGATGAGAAGGCTGAAGCTGGCAACTCGGGCAGGGTCAAGCGCCGTCGCCTTTGAGCTCGAAGGTACGATGTTTTCCGCCCCCTATAAGATGCGAACTATTTAGCTAATATCTAAAACTCAACTGTAGTTCTCCGGTGGCGAGCAATCCGGGAAATATAAATGTCTACTTGGCTTGTTCTGACGTCTGCGACTGTGTCTGTTGGCAACCGCCCTATCCAATTCGTTCACCGGCGGTGACTGTATCTTACTACCTGACTGATTGAAAATAAATACATTTGCGAATGGCATTTGATTATGACCGCTTATCCACTTCACCAAATTTGCCATGAGCAAGGTGCCCGGCCCGCGCAGTGGGCGTTTCTAGTAACTCTAATGTGGCCGAAATAGACCCGTTTGCCGATCCAGCTCACGATCCTCGAAATCGTACGGTATACTCACTTTGGGCACCCACACGAAAGCTGACGTCAATCGCTCCCTTTCATAGCTCAAAAATATATACCCAACCATACCTGGGCGTTGATCGCTACGGGTTGTTATGGCTTCGTGGTTATCGCCTCCTTAGCCTGGTCTCTCAGGTACAGGGCCGCATATATGATCACACTTATCATTAGCGCGGCAATATATGCTGGTGGATGCTACATGCGCGTTGGTATGCAAACGCCACCGTCACGACTATCAATTAATTAACGAAACCGCACCCCACCAGTGTTTGCGAAAGACCCTCATACTCTCAACAAATTTATTGCGATGCACTCAGCGATAGTTCTCTCACCATGCGGCTTCATTGCAACCGTAGCTATATCTTATCTAGGCTTGAATACGTTTGCTAACTCAATGGATCATCAGGAAAAAAGCACGGTCATATGTAGCACTAGTAGTGGGCAATAGAGACAAAAAGGACCCCCATAGCTCCATAGTATGTCTTTGTAGACCTCATAGCTCTCATAGCACCCAGAGCTCATATAGCCCCCATAGCTTCCATAGCTCTCATAGAATTTAAAATATATTTCCAATTCTCAAATCTGCTGACCACCTTCCATTTTTGGCCAAAAAAGACTCGGGTCCCGGCGAGTATTTTGCATTTTTCTCAGCCAATACACATCCAAATAAGGTTCTGAAGCCATATTTGGACTCACCCAGCCATGGTGCACCTGGGTGCCAATTTTGGCAAATTTCAAATTTGCGCATATAATCACCCCTGACACCCCCTGCCCTGTCCAGCCTACAAGTCCAGCCCTCCCCCATGGCAGCCTCAGGCAGTTGGGGCCACTCACCATGCCTAGGGGTATTCTATAGCATTTAGCAGCATTGGTCAAGGGGGGAAGGGAATATAATGGTGGATTAAGGATTTGGACTAAAAATCACAGTTTGACACATCCTTAATGGTACAAAGTTAATTCAACTACCATTCTGGGCACAGTGGCTGTGCCAGCTATGAGAGCTATGTGGCAGGATATTTGATCCACATAGCTCCCAAAAATGTGGCACGGTCCTACCTCAGCTTTGAGTGCTATGGTGGCTAT
>WSTG01000857.1:0-13235 GCA_019616325.1 Ceratobasidium sp. 394
CGAATAATAGACATTATCTTGGTTGACTCTTAGGAGGGATTCTGTGTCTAATCCATTAGTATTTGTGTTGCAAGCGGATTCCGACTTGTGGGCAATTACTCGCCAAGTAATTGGGAACTGGGGCTATTACAACTATACTATCGGCTAGTGCTGTGGCACATTAGAGATCTTGGTCTACCTGAAGAGTAATCCTAAGTAGTCCTCGTCTCAAGATACCTTTTTGAGACATGTCATTACTCTTTAAGGTATTCGCTTATGGCTCCTGAGTCATGTGACCAAGGGACTCAACTTTTTATCTAGCCGTTAGAATGTCTTGGGATGTCGCCACAAATGGTCAGAGGACCTCCTAATATAGTAAGGAATGTTTAGGGGCAGAGTGCTAAGTCGGGGGAAGTGCAACATGAGGGGGAGATAGGGGCTGATCCATATCTCCTCAGTTTCCTTATCGATTTGGCTCGGGAAAAATACTATAAATAGTAGAAAAATTCCCTTGTCTTATCTAAGCCAATATCTAAACTAAGTTGGGTTAGGGTAAATCGAATTCAACTTAAGTCTTAGTGAAGACTCAAGTCGTAGGATGTATGCGTTACATAACATGGATGCCATACGGGGCGGTGACGGAAAGGCCAAGGATGGTAACGGTGGATCAGCTACAGGGCATGCAGTAGAGGGTGTGGGCACGCATCGGTGGGTGGTGCACGGGTCGGAGAAAATGAATCGATTGTTGGCAACACGATGGTCGAGGGATTTCAGATCCAGGCAGACAAGATTGGATGGAGCAGGGCCGAGAGAAGTGAGTTGAGCGAGTGTCGAATGTATTAGTGGTCGGTTGCAGGCGTGGAGTACGGAAGACGCGGGAGATTCAGATCTGGACGCTATAAGAGGTGGTGACGGAGGTGGATGGCGACGTGACGTCGAGGTGCTCGTGGCGAGAGAAACAAAGGAGGCCGTCGGGGACGAGGCTGGGTGGGACAGCAAGAGGCGGTATGTGCATGGGCTGGGCCGAGCCGGGCAATGACGGCCTTGATCTATTGTCTTGTAGCTAATCAACAACCGTCTACCGGCATGCACCGACTTACCAATGAGACCGCTGCTCTGCACTCCAACGGGTGCTCGTGCACGCAGAGTGAAAGAACGACGAGCTGCCACGTCCATATGTGCGAGGCGGGGAAAAAAGGAGATGCCCGGAACCCTTGCGGGTCGCATCGGTACGAGGGCTATGAGAAAAAAAAAAGGTAGGCGGGCGGCCGATGAGAGCGTTAGCGTACGCACAGAATACGGGTAGGGACGTACCGGATACCAGGTGGGGTGGAGGGCGAAGCGAGGTGGAAAACAATGGTCGAACGCTCACGTGAGGCGTTTGTGACGGCGTTACATAATTGGGGACAAACACGGATAATATTGGGCCTGCTACAGGCGTAGGTCGACAAAATAGCGGACAGACGTAATAGAAAATGGTGTAAGAAATTCGACAGAAATACGGAGGGAACGGGATGCAACATTTGAGCATGAGACGTGAATCAATCAGTCGAGCGGCCCTCGGGCTGAGCTTTCGCCTTTGCCTTTGCCTTCCGTGGCAGCGACAAGCACCCCCGCTTCACCAGACCAGCCTTCGAATACGAACCGAGGGATGCAACGGCCTGGATCGTGAACGCGCCCAAGTTGTGGCGGCGTTTGCTGACAAACGAGCCTACAAATGAGAACGCACGCTCAACGTCAACGCTTGTAGCTAATATTAGAGTAAATAAGTGTGCTGAGCAACGTATATATATATATCACATACCAGGCATGCTCAGAACGTCCAGTGCCATTTGGGTGAGTCCATTCCACTCGTTTCCGGCGACACGCTGGTTGTGCCACCAGAGGAGCGGGTTGCGGAGCCGAGGTTCCCCGTCTTCGGCGAGATCTACGAGGGGGGCGCCTACACGGGAAAACTAAGCATGTATATTGCAAGCTTCAGCAAGCATTACATACCATTTGCGAACTCGCGAATTGGAGATACCGACTCGGATGGGCTGGGACCGCCGACAGATGAATACATACGGCTCATGTAAGACTAGCAGCCGTATATGAGCAAATAGTTTGCATGAATACCTACGGACAACTCACCGTGTATCCGAACTGGGATGGACCAGACGCGGACGCTTGGGCACTCGAGTTGCCAGTCGGTTTGTAGAAACGGTCGAAGACCTCCTCGGCGATTTCGAATACACCCTCGATCCAGTCCTCCGGCCACTCAGCCTGCTTCAAATAATAGGCTCGCATCGACGGATGAAGGACTAATATAGGTGAGAGGGTGGTTTAGCACATTAAATGAGAGTCGAATGGCTACGTACTGATAGCAATACGGTACAGCCATGAAAGATCCGTCATCTGGTAGTACTTGTTGAGTACGATACGAGCACGTTCCGCGGCCTGTTGGACGTAGAGCGGGAGTTTCTCGTCGGCGGCCATACTTGTATACACAGAGTCCAGTGCGTCAAAATGCGCGATTACGTCGGCCAACATCGGAACGCTACTGCGCGATAAAATCTCCGTGAGGACCTTAAGGGGCTATGTATTGGTGTTAGTCCGCGCGTACATCAGCAAAAAGGAAATATAGACGATACCTCCAGCAAAGTAATGAGGTTTTTGAGGTGCTTCTGGTCGTCTTTCTGCAAATGGTGCGCACGAGGTATGCCAAGGCTGGGTTCTTGCTGTGTTAAGAGGCTGAAGCGTGCAAGTTAGCAATCAGACAATACTAGATTCGTCAATCGTAATTACATAGCCGGGAATGTTCTATCACCATCGTGCGACATATCACCCGTGGAATTCCAACGGGTTTTAAGGTCGCGATGCACGCTGTGAGGGGTTTCAACCTCCTTCTCAGCGCACGCCCGCTTGAAAGTCTCGCGCGCCTTGGGGGAGTACCGGAGCTTGTGAGCGAACTTGGCGAGCTGGATGCCACGTCAGTTAGATCAATGTGATAATGTGATATGTGACTGAATTTGCAAGATCGTACCTTGTATAGCACTTGGCCAACTTGGGTGATCTCCTGCGCCTCGGGGCTGCCGGGCTTGACTTTAGGGAGCTCGACGATCACAAAGGGGTCCTCTTCGTCGCCACCAAGCATCCAGGAGGGAGCGTTGTCATCGTCGTCGTCCTCACCATCGGACTGCGTTGTAATTAGTATACAGCACTGGACTCAAGAGCTGCAAACTCACCGGCTCCAGTTTCTCCAAGCTCGGCATGTCGTATGTATCCTCGTCCTCTTGATTATTGTTGGTAGCCGTCGGCCGTGCCTTGCGGAATTCGCACATGATCGCCTTCGGGAGTCTAAGGTAATGCGGCTGAATTGAGAAGGGGAAACGTACCTGAGCCGTCAAATTGAGAACATGGAGCAAGCAATAGACACGCGATTCTGGTCCCGTAAGACGTTTCAACCCATATTGTGCCAGGTGGTCGACCATCTTCGCGTTGTTGGAGGCGTTGTCGCAGACCACACCCCAAACCTACAGGATACCGTATAAGCTGAGAGTTAGCCGGGGTAACTGAAAACGCACGCAGTCCTGAATCTTAAATTTGCATAGTACGTCGTACACAGCGCACGCCAACGCCTCGCCCGTGTGGGCTTCCCCACCAAAACTACAAGGTAAAAACCATCAGAGAAGATGTGTATATCAAACCTTGGACAAATAAATACCTCAGACACTCGAGCAAGAAGCGCTCAATTCCGATCGACTCGTTCTCGGGTTTCCCAAGGTGGAACAGAACAATTCCAAGGTAGTCCTGTCCATTGTCGGTCTGAACCATATCGAGAGCGATATGGAAGATCCCCGGGATCGTCTAACACAGAAGTGAGCACGAAAGTATTGGGTAAAAGCTGAAAACTAAACACTTACCGCCAACTTTGTGATAATCTCGTCTTGCGTTGCTTTGTATATGCGCTTGATGCCGGCGCTGATCGTAGTGCGATGGGGCGCATACTTCCGAACTTGCGGATCGAGGAGTTTGCGTAACTAGAAAAAGTAGCATGTTAGTCACGTATGTATCAAGGGTACAATAGACTTACATATCGATCTTCGACGATCGTGAACGGTTGCGCGTTCTCACAAACCCAGAGCGCGAAAAACTCGCACACGTCTTCCTGGGTCAGCGTGGCCGAATGCCCAGTGATTCCGTAACCGTCGAGCAAGTCAGTCTGCTTGGCACGAGCGACGCAACGATTCGCATGATTCAGCAAACCCGAGGTTTCTGAAACACCGATGCGGCGCGGAACATGTTTACCACAGCTAGAAGCCTGATTCAGCGCTGGAGTATATGCTAGATAGGGACAAGACTTACGTTTTGCATTCGAAAACGTAATGCGTGGGCGGGCTGACTTTGTAGTCGATGACGGGGTCCTTGAATGTCTCGTACGCCTGGGACTTGGATGCCTTGATACGAATAATACAAGCCGCTGCGTGAAAGTTTTAGTCAACTATAATAATACGATAAATTGTCTGACTTACCAAGCTCGGCCTCTGGGTCTGCCTTGAGGCGCTTGTGCTTAGTCTTGTTGCGGCGCGGGATCATAGCCACTGAGTCGACGTCGGAGCCATTGTCTGCCAGAGACGTTGTATCTGCCTCGGAAGGCGTGGGCGCACCAACGTCCGAGCCAGAAACGGTTCGAGAATGTTCTGGGTTGGTTGGTTTAGATAGGCAAATAAACTCAGGCACTGTACGTACCTGACGGGGGGTTAGAATCCGCACGTGCTCGCTTCAGAGGGCGAAAGGGAACAGCTGACATCGTTCCAACCTCTGAAATAAATAGGAGGTGAGCGTGTTCATGCACTGGTACGGAATTATCATGCTCACTTGGACGGAGAACCACGATTTCTTCATCGTCTGCGATACCGGCGACAGGCTTGGACAGGACGGCAGGCATAGCGTGGAGATGGGGATACAAAGAAAGCATCCAACTTTCGATTTCGCGGTGGCGAGACTCGGAAGTAAAGACCAGGGAGTCGTCCAGACGGCTCATTTTATACTGACCGTGACAGAGCTCGAGGGAAACCGCGACCAGAGTTGACACTTGTTGGAACTTGGCGCGTGTGTTCGGTTGAAGTGGACACGTGAGCATGTTGCCCGAATCGCAACTAACTGATCAACTAACTCACTACATTGACCTCACTGACCTCGCCATCGCTTCGTGCCGAGTTCGCCACCGCTTCGTGGCCTGTTCAATCGGTCATATCGAGCCCGACATCTGTATAGTCCAGCGTGAAGCAAGGTACGCAAAAAATATGCTCCATCTTTTGCTTGCACGCCATCTTTGCCTGCGGCTTTTGCTAACCATTAGCTGGTTAGCATTCCCGCGCGGCTCGCGTTTTATGTTGCCCCCGCAAACCATCTCCTCGCCTGACATCTTTCAGCTGCCGTCTCAACTTGCGAAGCCAGATAACGAGTGTGTTGGCAATCAATGGTATGTCGTTTGGACCGCGCTTGGTTTGCTCATAGGCTGACAAGAAATCTACAGTTGATTGAATCGCAACGTGTGTCGCTCGGCTCGCCACTGCCTTGCGTCACACCGTCTAGGCCCAATCACCTCGTATGTCCGCGGCCTTCATGCACGCTTTTTTCGACTAACACATATGCCCCTCTTTGCACCTTGATGGCTGTTCCAAACGCCACGCTTTTCCTCACGCTTACGCGTCGACCGGCATCCCCAGGCTCAACAGGTGCGTTTTTCCTATAGTTATCGCCCGGGCGACACGCTAATATTGAACTGCAGGCTTGCCGACCGGCACATGCTGCAAGAAAGTTCCTTAATTTTGTCTCTCCTTTCAACCCTGTATCTCACTCTCGTTCCCCTCACCACGCGTCGGTCAGCCCCCCAGTACTTTCACCCATTCCATCACCGGTCTTGCTGAACGATCCCACCCCGCGCGTTATTGTCTGTTGCGCTGGACGTATCTCAATTTTGTTGGCGATGCGACACGGGAAACGCGACCGACAGCACAAGCACGTGTGCTTCCTCCCCTTTGGTGACGAAGAGCCGCCTCCCGGCTACGCAGGTGATGTGTTGGGCGGCGAACCATTTGAGGCAATGCGAATCGACCACAGCGAGGAAGATAACCCCGTTCTCGAGCGGTTCTACGACCCCCGACCTCTAGTTGGCACTCCTACCGTCATTGGTGAGCCTTGCGCGCTTCGCTTGCTTGATCTTCCTGCCATGGCTAACCTATACGCACCCTCCTCTCTGACCACACCAATTCCAACGCCTCTTATTCATTCGACAACAGATCCTCTCTACTCAACAGCTCTCAACATGGCAATCCCTGGCGGGCCGAAATTCAAGCCACTCTACCCCGATAAGGACGTGTTTGACGAGGATTTGAACGAAATCAGCGTCATCATCGAGGTCATCACTCGTCAGCAAATCCGAACTGAGCGTAAAGCCACTTTCTCTCGTCTATACCACTCGCTCCCTCGTTCTATTCATATTGCCCCCTACCACAATCCCAAAAATGTTTACATTCGCACGGAGGATCCTGACCTTCCTGCCTTTTCCTTCGACCATCTTGTTAACCCCGTCTCATTTCGCGCTGGCGTCCCACACAACACACGGATGTCTCATGGGGGCGGGTTGTCTGGACTCAATGATGACAACTGGGAACTCCCAGAAGATGTCGAACCTTTCCTTCACGAGCCACTCGAGTGTGATCAAACCGCCGATGCAAGAGCACTCTGCCGGGCATCCGCCCCGAACAAGCGAGTCTGGATTATCGTTGCCCTTCCAAGGTCATTCACGCATTCATCTCTCTTATCCACCCTACGCGCGCTGTGACCTAATATCGTCTGCTGGCCCCTGCGAAGGGACTCTCAAATTTTTCCCACCGGCCATTGCGGCACACAAGTTCCGCGGTGATCAGAAACATGGCTGATTATTGCCGCCATGCTTAATCCTTTTCTCTCGTTCTTGTCTGATTGTCTACCCGTTGTTGCTCGCTTTGTTGCTCGCTAGCCTAACGTGTTCATTTCATTGCTGTTGTTGCCGTAAAATATAACCTGGTATTAACTCAACAATTGGCTCATAGGGGAGCTGCACGAGAATTGAGCCAGCCAAAACTAACTGCCTAGACATTTACACAACCCGTGCAGTGTGTGCCAAGGGCATTCCTTTGTGCCCACATGCCCCCATTCTCTGATGCCCGCATGTCCGCATGCCTGCCTTACTCCTGTGTGCTCGGATTCCCGCGTTCTTAATGCCTGCATACCCGCATGCCTGCATTCCTGCATGCCCGCGTGCCCGCATTACCGGCAATCTGCTCGCAATCCCGCATGCCCGCATGCTTGCGGTATACCGGAAAATGCAGGAAACCGCCGGCAGACCGGCGTTCCCGCAGCGGGCTGCCGGTGCCGGTGCCGGAGCAGACAATTAGTGTCGGAATCTGGCTGCGGGTGCCGGATTCCGGCAAATTTCTCGCACGACATCTTTAGCCCTGTCCCTCTCCGCCCTCGCTCTGGCATGCGCCGCGCAGCCCATTAGCAAATGAAACACCGTCTCCACTTGTTCGTGACAGTGTGGGCATGTCGGCAAATCCACCTTCTTGAAGCGGTGAAGATACACGGCCACGGGGAAGTGTTCCAATCGCAGCTGGACCAGTGCTGCGAAACTGCGCCGAGGGAGGCCCCCGGCTAGTTCGAAGAAATGGAGGGAAGGGAAAGTGGGGTCAAGGTGTTCCATCCTCTCCCGACGTGATGTTTCCCTGAACTCATTTCGCCAGCGCTTTAGCAATAAGGCTCTCTGTGTTCGCTTTGCCACTGTGGGGTTGGCCGGTACTGGTCGTCTGAGGCCCTTTGGTAGCTCTGCCTTCGCACTGCTATTCCCTTCTCCCGCGCTCCTCGCCTCCTCGTCCGCCTTCTCGTTTCCCTCCACTCCCTCGTGTCCAGGTATCCATCTAGTTTTTATCTTGACGTTCTTGTGTTTCCTGCACACATTTTCTATCTGTGTTCCCAAGTCAGCAAACATGTACGTAAGCTGTTTTGTTTTCCCCGACTGGACGGTCCTCAAGACCGCCTGGTTGTCAATGTAGATGGACACCGTCTTCACTCTCCTCCTCTCTGTTTCCAACAGCCTGAGCCCCAATTGGAGCCCTACCACCTCTGCCTCGTAAACCTCGTGCTCATCATCTGCCCCTAAGAACACCTTCAGTGCTCTCGTGTCGGCTCCCTGTCTCACCAGTACCGCTGCAGCTCCTACTCCTCCATCCTTCATAGATCCATCCATGTACACTCGTACTTCTGCCCCAACCTCCGCTTCTGCCTTGATAGCCTCCTCCCGGTTTTCAGCAATGGTCACGTGCAGGTTCCTAAGCGCCTCCGGGAGGGCTGGGGACGGTTCACTGGGTCTTATATTGTCAACGTGTACCCCTGTTGTTGCGAATAGGATGTGGAGTGGGGATTTATGCTTAGCTGGTATTTTTCTCGCTTCTTTGTCCACCAACGTTCGCAATGGGTGCGTGTTCAGGACCGAGGCCAAACGAAGCGCCGCCCTGTGGCATGCCCTCTGCAGCTCAAGCCTGATAGGCAGAATGCCTGCATGCGCGTCGAGAGCATCGGTGGGAGACGTACGTAAGGCCCCGGTGATGTTGAGAGCTGATATTCTTTGTATCGACTGCAGTCGTTTCGTAAACCCTGCCACTCCAAGGTCTCTTGTATCCATCGCATTTCTACAGACATACTCCCACCAAACATCAGCTGCGTACGTGACTTTCAGGAGGAAAACAGATTGATGAAGTCACCTTGCCACTTCCGGCTTCAAGCCGTGGTGCATTCGGCAAACCCTCCGCAAGAGGTTAGCCCACTGGGCTGCTTTCCGCAAGACTCTCGCTCTCTGCTCCTTCCATCGCAACTCCACATCGAACAAGACACCAAGGAAACAGGGATACTCAGCTGGTTTGACTTTCACCCCTCCAATTTCGACTTCTTTCGCTCTCTTTTCCTTGACCCGTGGGAATCCGACCAAGGCCGTCTTCTTGAGTGCAAACTCGCACGTATATTCCCTCGCCCACTCCAAGGCTCCTCCCTGCCTTTCCATCATGTCCTTCAAACACTCCGTCGCCTCCTCCATCGTTTTCGCCCTAGCTAGTAGTGCAACATCATCCACATATCCGACCGCAAGCTCTGTCCTCTTCACCCGGCCCCTCGGCTTCTTTGCTATCTGCAGCAGACCGCTGTTGTAAAGAAGATAGAAGATGCATGAGAGCAGGCACCCTTGGTCAACTCCATGCCGGATCTCGAACTGGTCTGACTCGTAATTGTCGAATCGTAGAGTGGTTGTCCTGCCTCTCAGCTTCCTCTCCGTCCATGCAACGTACTCCTCCGGTATGCCCTTTTTCCTCATGCTGTGGACTAGCATAGTTGTACTCGCACTGGGGAACGCGCCTGATACATCCAAGAAGTGTCCTGCCACCACCTTGCCGGCACGCCACGCGCCTTTGACGTATGAGGTCAGCGTGTGCATCGAATCCGTGGTCGTATGGCCTCTCCAACCTCCGAAATGATGCTCCGGGAGTAGGTTCCACTGTTCAGCGATTCGGTTGAGCTCCTCTGCCACGCAAGCCGAGAGGAGTTTGGATATCACGTTCAATAGCGCTATCGGATGGTAGGCTTTCGGTTTTGAATAGTCAGGCTTCCCGGGCTTTCTGAGAACCACCGTTGACAAGTCCCGCCAGGCCTGCGGGTAGTACTCCAGGGTAAAGGTGGCCCGGAAGAGGGGGACCAGGATGGGGACTAGTAGGTCCGCGCATTGGATGTAGACGCAGTTAGGAATGCTGTCCGGGCCCGGGGCCTTGTAGGGCTTTAACTTGGCGATGACTCGTCTGAGCTGGGTGGCTGTGATCCGTCGGAAGTGCTCTACGTCGTCTGGGTAGTCCTCGTCGTCTGGGGCGTCACGCTGGTCTGGGACTGGGAAGAAGGCCTCGTAGAACGCGCGGCCCTTCTCGGTGTTTGTGTTATGCTTGATTTTCTCCCCGTTCGGTCCCTCTGTGACTAGCGTGGGGGTGCGCGTCGCTCCACCGTCGGTGATAGGACTTGTTAGGTACTTGTGCGCCGCCCAAAGACTGTCCCCATCCGCCGTGTCAATGAAGTGGTTCCAGCACTCCTCCCTTGCTTTCTTCAACCCGGCTTGGTATTCAGCGTGTGCAATCCTGTATTGCATCTGAACTGGATGGTCTTCCGGAAGCTTTTTCGAGCGGTTACTCAGCTGGTTTCTTTTCTCTCTCAACTCATTTAAATGATCGTTCCACCAGCGCTTTGTGTGCGAGCTCTCCTTGATCTTCGGCACCTCCTCCTCTATTGTGGTTTTCAGCGCCTCCATTAGCTTCTTGAGTCGTTCATCAAATTCCCTTATGGAGGTTATCTGTCCTGTTGCAAGTGCATCAGTCCGTGGACGAAGCGTTTCGATAAATGACTCCCATTTTGTTTTGTGAAAATTGTAGTGTGTGGCTGCCTTTGCATTCTCGCACGTGAGGTCAATCACTGTGTGGATCGAGAAGTGGTCGGTCGCTGGGACCCTTGGTGAGTCGAGGGCTGTGCATAAATCAATGTGGTCAGCTAGGCGCTCGGAAATGAAAACGTTGTCCAGCCTTGAATAATTTTTGGTCGTGGCAAGCTCATGAGTTGGCATTCCTGCCGGTAGTGTCATAATGAGTCCATGTGTTCCTGTCAACTCGATGAGTTTCTCCGCCGCCTCCATCCTCTCCGCCGTGAACAAGTGCTGGTTGCGAGGCTCATCCCAGAGGGGGTGATGTCGGTTAAAGTCCCCTAGCAGCACAACATTGGTGTCCCGGGTCAGGCTTTTAAGATGGTTGTCTAATATCTCCAGCGTGTTGTCCTTTGCGCCATCGTTGTACACATTGATGATCTGCACCCTCCCCCTGGAGGTCTGCAACTCAATCGCCGTGACATCTGGTGACTTGATGGGCAGGGCCTTCCACGCATTGGTTGAGAGTCTACGGTTGACTAGTAACAGTGATCGTGTTTGTGGCTGGTCGTCTCTGAGGTGGTCAGTTGGGTATACAGATATCCATCTTGATGTGATTCCGTGTGCGTTTCTGTCGGGTCGTAAGGCTGGTTCTTGGAAGGCGAGTATGTCCCAATCGTTGGGGTGGAGTCCATTCATTAGGTCAGCATGAGCAAGGGGCGAAGTATTGATGTTTTGTTGCCAGATCCGAAGTTTTGTCATCCGTTCGTCTAGGTCAGATTGCGGTTGTCTAGGCATTGATGGGCGGAGAAGGCACTAGAGGTTGAGCTGGCTGCGAGTTTCCCGAGGTTCCTGGTGCGTTCGTGAACTCAGTGATCTGTGTCTGCCTTGTCCCAATAACGCTTCCCCCAGGGGCAGGCCGCGCAAGGTTGTCGGGACGAGGGTGTTCCCTATTCGCATCCAGGTTGATCGTGTTCGTACCAGTCGCCGGAGTGACCTGAGCCGGTGCTGGAGCAGGTGGCCGGTGTGACTACGGGATCCTCAGACGTTGCCGATAAGTCTCGTTGGTGAGCAACTCCCAGGTCCAATCTTCACTAGTAACATAATAACGGTATCGGTTATCGGGGATACAGTCAGACAGATTTGTGCACCTTGTTACGTATTCTGGGCAGGCTGTGGACCATGTCGGGTGGGTTCCCCTTTCTTTGCAGGTTACGCAATATACATTGTAGCGGTTGGTGCATTTGTCGGTCCGGTGCTCGCTGCCGCAGGTGCCGCAGACTTGGGACATAAGGCACTTGTTCGCCTGATGACCTGGGAGCTGGCAGTTATAGCATCGAAGAGGTTCTGGGAGCAACTTCACTGAGGTACAGTCCTTTCCTCCCAGTGTCTGTAAGCCCGCAATCCATCCATTCGCGATCTCTTTGGTTCGGCAGTTGACAATCAGGTGTGCATGTCGCTGTTCCGGCTCACGCATCGCTGGATTCCGGACCCACTTTGCACTGATTATTGATCCTTTCTCCAAGCTGTTGTCCGTCTCAATCATCTCAATCGTTGCTCGCTTGGTGATGTCGACGCCGATAGGGACGAACTCGACCAGGACCGGGAACTTGCGCTCTCTAACCTTTGCACCAAATCCAAAGTCATCAGTAAACTTGTTGCAGACGTCCGGCCTTGCCAGCTAGTCCCTCACCTCCTTCGTATTCAACTCATACAACACCCCCCCATTGTGCTGTGTCGTCGCCTTCACAAACTCTAGCCCCCCAGGTTTCCCTTCCAGCAGCTCCACTTCCATAATCCCCTCTACGACCTTGGTCGCTCGGTTCAACAACTCCCTCTCCGTGAGCCCCTTCAGCCCCTTTTCTCCAGCTACTACATTTGCGTCCAGCAAAAGCTGTCGTACGCGCTTCTCCTCTCCCCTTTGGATCCTTTCCTTCCCCCTCGTCAAGTCTTGCTCTGATAGAGCATGCGGGTCCGTCCCAGCAATTCCTCCCCTGGCCGCTGCCGCTGCATACGACCCTACTGCTCCCTTTTTAACCGGCTGGAACCCATCGTCCTGGTAACCCCAGCCCAATCTCTCATCTATTCCCACACCGGGTCCTCCCCATGGCCCTGCATACGACCTGCCGTCAGTTGCAGGCGCCATCGGCACTGTTTGCGCACCTATCTTCGCCTCCTTCCTCATTTCCTCCCACTCATTTCTCTCCCTCTCTGAGCGCTCTACCACCTCTCCCAACCTGGATATCAGACTGTCCACCTTAAGTGCGTCCTCCAGGAGTTTTTTCTTGTCCCCTTCGAGCTCGAATCTGCTAGTTGCCACCTCCTCACGCTCCTCCTCGGCCTTGTTCTCAGTCTCACGGACCTTTGCCTCCCTTTCGTCCAATGCGTCCTCTATCTTGTCTAACGTCTCCTTCCTGCCCGCTAGCTCCTTCCGGGCCTCTTCCCTAGCCGCCTCCATCATGCTCTGCATCCTGGTTGCTGTCGCGTCAGCCATTGCCTCCGCCGCTAGACGCACCATTTCTTTCTCTAGTATCACTCCTACCACCACCACTATCTCCCACGGCTCTCCCAGCCCATCCGCAGTGTCTTCCCGACCCGTAAAACAAAGAAGGATATTAACAAGGTTATTAAGAGTGAATGAGTTAAGAGTGGGTATCAGTTTTCGATCTAGAAGTTCTTTTTTCGCTTTTTCGTAGCCCATGGTCTGCCTGCTCAGCAAAAACCACAGGCCTAATAATACCAGGGGTAAGGTAATGGTGTTATTTGCCCTAAATAGACGCTAATTATA
>WSTG01000858.1:0-13221 GCA_019616325.1 Ceratobasidium sp. 394
CAGCTCCATTGAGGCTAGATCTGGGAGCCAAGTAGTCCTTCGAGCGTGTGGTATTCACGAGCACACAGTTATCTTTATGTATGTACAGCCGGCGTGTCTTATCGTCGCATACTGTCTAGCGGAGTGGACACACTGCAAGCGAACTCCCGCATATAAAGACCGGCACAGGTACGGCACAGCACCAGGGCTTCGAGCCTAGCCTCGCATACGTTACCGTACCCCAGCCTGACTGGAATGCGTACAACAGTAATCATCGCTCATCCTTTAGTCGGATGTTGGCCCTTTGTTTGTAAATTTTGCCACCACGCAGGATGGATTGGGTGTCTAATTGGCTTTTATGGTCCCATGTGATAGTCACTTCCCGTGAACGGGACTCGCTACCGAAGAGAACCGGACTTGTCACTTCGGATACACGCCGTGCAAATCCAACGCAAGAAGACTAAGGATGAGCCATTAAGCGCTGGGATGACGTGACAATTAGAAACTAGCGATACCGCGTCCTGACTTTTCTATTCCACGTTGGAGCAGCAATGAACACTATAAATCCACCCCGAACATTCAAGGCAATTCATCGATTTAGTGGCATGCATACATCCAGCTACAAACGGAAACAGATGTCCTTGTACCCAAACCGACGGATCATACAATCATAATACCAATCGCCCGGACTCAGCTTCATTTGTCTTTTTCATTTAGTTCCTTTATGATAGGAATTCGAGCAGTATTAACCCAGAGCGAACCACTTGTGCTTAGAGACTCCTTCCCAACAAATTGCACAACGAGTAGGAGAGAAACCGCATGTGCTCTGCGTATATTACCAGTCAGTATGTCAAGGCACGACAAGCATGGAGGGCTCGGCTCACCGTGCATGTCAGCTTATTAGCAGTCACCTGGAAAGCAGCATCTTGGTATGAAACCAAACACCGTCAAGTAATATTTACAGCGAGCTCTGCCAAACAAGAAAATGAGGAAAACCTGTGTTACGAGATAACGCCTAACACACGTACCCTTCGAGACAGCATATGGACCTCGAGCAGCACTCGTCGCCGCCTGGG
Organism: Ceratobasidium sp. 394; assembly: GCA_019616325.1. Classification (NCBI taxonomy): domain Eukaryota; kingdom Fungi; phylum Basidiomycota; class Agaricomycetes; order Cantharellales; family Ceratobasidiaceae; genus Ceratobasidium; species Ceratobasidium sp. 394. The sequence goes on from WSTG01000858.1 coordinate 1,056, forward strand.
CAGCACCGGCCTGGATAATTATTGCAAGGCTTGCAGTTAGCCTCGCGGTTTTCGCTATTGTCGGACGTGGCAATTGCGTTTGGAGCAGCACGCTCGATGAGACCTGGTGCGGCCCCATCTGGAGCCCTAGCTGGGGCAGGGGAGGGGGACCCGGCGGAGAAGAGGCAGAGAAGGGTCAGAAGGAAGCTGAAAAGAGTAGAAAAGCGCATGGTTAAGTGTATTGGTTCTGCGGGTGTGTTGGAAAGTGGGAATGGTGAGGGGGTAGTGCACTCGGTAGTGCCATTATATACTCCTGCCGGGCCTCATAGGATGCAGATTCGACCCTCTGATAGTACGGTCTGATTGGACTGGAGTCGTGAGGCTGTCCTCGGGGTTGAATCCATTGGCATATGTTCGGTGGACTTTTCCACATCCCCCCTGTGTCGCATCGCAGTCACACTGTGGGCTGTAGGTTGTGCTAAAGAGAGCATCTCCGCGCCGCGAGGCTCCAACTACTAGTTTTTGTCATTCGGGGATACCTTGATAGTCAAGGATGCACTGAAATGAGCGACAATCGTGCGCACGGTGTACCGATTTGTGTGCCTACCGAGCCCATTCCAATGTATCGCCTCAGCAAGAAACTCTTGGCGCGCCGTATGGATTGTAGGGGCGAGCCGGCCAACTGGCAAGATAGGCTGCAACGAAACTCTACAGTATATGATAAAATGTAGTGCACCGAGCCGAAATGCGTGAAATGCAGCTGGTAGTGATCTATGTGTCTCCGGATCCGATTGACGCTAAGAGGTTATTATGAATATGTGCCCTCAACTCCATGTATTCACGGAGAGTGTGAAGTCCAATGTACATTGTTATTGAAATATGCCAATAGAAAGGCCCCATGCTATATTAGTGGCCGCGCGTTGCTACAGCCAGAACCTGCACGAGAACGGCTGGTAGCTGCATTCGCACTTAGGTCCGTTGCGCTCCCCTCTAAAGCTAGCATCTAGTTCCTGTCTTGAGTTTGGTCTTTGTATTGAGCCTCTTGGGACAGAATTTGGGGCGAAGCATAAGTTCTGGTTGACCGGGATGGCGTTATCATTCACGTCGAGTATTCGACACCCCAGAATTGTCATTTCACCTGATCTACAATCCGCTTGTATATAAAACCGGCGCCACGTTCGATTGACCGTACTCACATCCTTATAAGGTTTAGGTACTAGGATACTTCATTGATTCAATGGCACGCATACACCTAGTCATAATCTGAAACAAATGTCCTTGTATCCACACCAACAGATACAAGTAGAGCCAGAGCCTCGCATCTCAAATATTTTGGTCTTTTAATTTAAGCTCAGAAATTAAGCATTAGAAAAGAGAGATAACCCCGGGGGGGGCGCCTTGAACTCAGGGAACGCTCAACCCATCGGGCACCGATGGGATGGACAACTTGTGGCAGGCTATATACGCTCATAGTCAGTGAAATAAGTCCCGTAGGCGTGAAGAGTCAAGCCTACCATGTGCACCAACCTAATAGTGGCAGCTATAACCCTCGCGGCAGCACTTGTAGCCACCTCCCCACTTCGGACGATAGCAATAATATCTGCCAAACGAGGAGCTCAGAAATTGAGCATTGCACAATGAGAGACAATTTACATACCCGTATTCGCAGCATTTGTAAGGTGAGCAGCACTCGCCACCCCCTGGGCAGCAATACTTTGAGTACTTGTGGCAAGGACGGCAATGACCGCCGCCGTAACGGTTTCCATCGTCGCTGGATGTGTCGACAGCCTCGGTCGAGTTCGATCCGCCGTCACGCTCGATGAGAGCTGGTGCGCCGTCGTCCACGGGCTTAGCCGGAGCGGGGGAGGAGAGTGCGACAGAGAAGAGGCAGAGGAGAAGGGTGAGGAAGAAGTTGAAGAGAGTCGAAGTGCGCATGATTGGTTGTATGTATCTAGAGGAGATGATGAGAGAGTAGTGCACCGGGTAGTATGATTATATACCGCTGTAGACACAGACTCGGTCCACAGGTCGTATGCGCCCACATCGCCAGGCGCTGTCTTCGGGATTCGATTCAATTAGCCTCGCTCCTACTGACCCAGCCGATATCCCCTTTCTGTGATGTTACAGGTGATTGCGCTCGGGTTCGGGCATCGTCCGCCATGCCGAAGATGTGCCCGAGTCACGGGATAAAAAAAGAGCCATGATCAATTGTGTATGCCACTGAAATAACGTCGAGGCTGGGCAAGCGCCGCGGCGATCACAACGACCAATTGTAATCATCCGGGGATACCATGATGGTAAATTCTCGAGCTGTGTACCTTGATGATGTACCCGCGCTTTACCCGGAGATGCCTTGATAGTAGACAAAGTTGCGCTACCCTCGATGCTCGTGTACACAGCATATATACGCGCGTGCGGCTTGGATCACAATGCCACACCCTCCTCCACTCACAGCCCTGGAGCGGAGTCCGGGAAAAGTCGTAGTGTTCTTATACTTTGTTTGAATAACCTCAGGTTGTTTATAGACAAGCATATTCCTCTGTGAGGATCGCCCCAAACGTTGGCTGGGGTGACTCTTGAGTTTAGTAAGCTCGCCACTCAGCACGTCAACGAAGCACAACCACGAGACTACCCCTTATCGTCTGGCTTGTTGACTGAGTGTTTTGTAGATATGCCCGAAGAGGTTCCTGGTATACGTTGAGATAATATGATAGTTCAATCCTTCTCACTACGTATTACGATCTTTCATAGGGATGAGCCTAGGCTTCTGCAAGGAAAGGATCTTTGGTGTCAGTTTGTACATTTTTGTGAATAGGATTATCGCTGCTGTAAACTTTGATTTATACCTAACATTACGAATAATCAAGCTTGACTGTACTAAGCCATCTGTGGGCAGCGCTCGGGCTGACTTGGGCAGGTGCTGTGAAGGCCAAAAATGGTTTCAGGGCTGTACCACACCATTTACCCATGAAATGACGGCATATATCCGCAAAGATCTACCGGCGGAGGGCGCCTCAAAGATACTTGAGCCAACGCTTGGACCATTGACAGTTGTATTTCACAGAAATCGACATGGTGTGTTACATTTTATCAAATAGCGGAGGGGTTCACCTGACCCATTGCTGCTACCTCTAATAGTTAGATTTCACGCCAGAACCTTCTCGTAACAGCGGTGTTGTACAGGTACATCACCAAGGCACACCGGTCAGCGATCTACTAAATTATCAAGGTATCCCCAGGTGATCCCAGGTGATACGCAGTCACAATGCTATTTTCGGTGGCATATTACACAAGCGATCATGCCTCTTTTTTTTAGCTCACAATCCGGGGATACTCTCTTTGGCATGATGGGTAACGCCCAAACCGAAGCCCGAGCGCTTGTAACGTCACAGAAAGGGAATATCGGGTGGGTCTGTGCAGGAACGAGGCAAATTGAATTCAATCCTAAGACAGCGCCTCACGATGTGAGCGCGTACTACTTGTGGACGGAGTCTGCATTTAGAGGGCTAGTAGTGCTATATAACGATACTACCCAGTGTGCTACTTCCTCACCACCTCCGCCAGACCAATACAACCAATCATGCGCACTTCGACTCTCTTCAACTTCTTCCTCACCCTTCTTCTCTGCCTCTTCTCTGTCGCGGTCTCCTCCCCCGCCCCGGCTAAGCCCGTGGACGACGCGCCAGCTCTCATCGAGCGTGACGGCGGATCGAACTCGACCGAGGCGGTCGACACATCCAGCGACGATGGGAACCGTTACGGCGGCGGTCATTGCCGAACCTGCTGGCGCTACCCAAAGTATTGCTGCCCGGTCGGCGGCGAGTGCTGCTCGTCTTATCAGTGCTGCAAATACGGGTACGTGACTTGGCCCTCATCGTGCAATGCGCATTTTCTTAGTTTTTGTTTGACAGGTATCATTGCTATCGTCCGAAGTGGGGAGGTGGATACAAGTGCTGCCGTAACGGCTATAGTTGCTACGATTAGGTCGGTGTACATGGTAGGCTGAGCTCTTCACGCTTACGGTACTTTGTTTTGCTGACTATGAACGTATATAGACTGCCACGGGTCGTCTATCTTATTGGTGCACAGCTCGTTAGGCGTTCCCCGAGTTCAGGCGCTCTCCCTGGGGTTACCTCTCCTTTCCGATGCTTGATTTCTGAATATAAAATAAAAGACCCAAAATATTTGAGATGTGAGGCTTTGGCTCTACTTGTATGTGTTGGCGGGTTAGTACAAGGACATCTGTTTCCGTTGTTCTAGGACTGTAGTAAACTTGAATCAAATGTCATTTTTGCCCTTTTTGAGCGAGTTCGACTGGGAGCGTTCGTTTCGGCCGGGGGAGTTGCGTTCAATTTTAACCTAAAGTCCAAACATAAATGTATTATTTGAAGCGATAAGTTTAAGTTCGGCGGGTTTCAAGTCAGCTACCTATAAATTACGAGTCGAGGTACATATATGCGCTAAAATTTAGAGCAGAAGGCCACAAATTCGCTCGAATAGAACGAGGCCCAATAGAGTGTGTATCCCTGAGTAATTGTACAAAAGTGCGTGGTGACGGACTGAAACCAACTGGGAGATCTATCTGGTATAAGTAGGCGTCTTGCCTTCATCGTACTCGTGTGGGTAAAGACGCACCTGAGATAAAAAAGAACATGCGACAATTGCCACACGCTTTTTTGCGTTCCGCCCATCCGTATGGCATATTGAAGCTTTGCAACGAGCGGGGCGATGTCGGATGGGCAGTAAACTAGTCGAGACGAGCGCCGGGGCTACGTCCAGAGCACTAGCATCGCACAAAACGCCCATATTATTATCTTACATGGTGTAACGTGGCAATTCAGCTACCGGAATGGCCAGCTGTAATGGGACATTTTGGATCGGGGGCGGGTGTAGATTCGCAATGTTGGATGGATCGTAAATCGGACGAGCTACTTTGGTATGCAACAAATCATATGCAGGCTGATCAACAAAGCGCGTCCCGAACGCCGAAAAAATTACCTGGAGAGGACGCAGTTAGCGTCGGGTCGAGTGCGAGGGGTGTGCGGCGAAGAGCTGGTGGCCCGTGCGCACCACGTGAGGCTGACTCAGCGTCCTCGAATGGTGTCTCAATCGGTTTTTATCCAGTCTCGTCGAGCAGCATCCACACGACCGGCACCTATGGCGCCAACACCGACACTGACTGTTCATGATTGTAGCCCCGACTACGACCATGATATAATAGCCGCCATCTCTGCTACGGCCACCACCAGCTAGGGCTAGCTGTTGTTTCGATTAACACTGGACGTACGCACTTGACGCGGCTATTCTCTTTTGCTCAATCCTGCGACCGCTTTGGCCCCTCGTGCGAACGACTGCCGCACTCACCCGTCGGTTCTTGTTTCACTTCTGACACCAGTGCCAACGGCCATGCCAGTGCCAACATTGCGCGTCACCTCTTTCGCGGTCACAACCACAACTGCACTGGCAATTTTGGCGTGAGTGTCGCCTACCTAATACCCCTCGACGGATATATGTCCCAGTCATAAGCTACGGTAAGCTTGCTCCTCTCCGCCGCTGCCGTTGCCGCTGATTTCACTGGTGTCGTGAACATGATACGACTCCGAAGGCCATACCTAGAGCAGGCGTGCAGCACATGCTCACACCCGAGCACCCCGAGCGGCTTCAACCGTCGCTATAACTGTTAGTGGCTCGCACTTAGGCCGACGCAGCGCCTTGCCGCCCACTGCGTGGGGCAAAGGTGAGCATCACACAGTGCACGCACCGGCAACAATGGGGTCTACCTCGCCGCCCGAACCAGATTCAGCGTTGCACCGCCGGTCGAGATATGCCCCTGTTGTGTAGCCCTAGGCACAACCGCTGTTGCCTTAGGTTGGCTTTGGGGACTTGGGCTGCTGGCTTGTAGGAGGCATAGGGCGTTCGGCCGCGAATTGACCATACGTATATATAACTCGCGTGTTGTATGCAGGCTGAACGTCATCAATATGATTTAGTCCAGCCGCGGGTCACACTGTTCTTGAGAGGTGGCCATCCGTCGTAGCGCTTCGTCACCGCATCCAGGGACGCGGACAATAAAACCACAGCATTTGACGTTTGTCACTGGTACGTTTATACACTGCCGTTCCCCGAGTGATGTCCCCCTCCTAAAGCGCCGCGAGATACTCAAGGGTTCCTATTCTGGCCTTTCGGGAACCTGGTGGCCTGTAGCTACCCGACCCTACAACAAACGCCTGCACGGGCCACAGCCCGCAGAGGTGTGGGGGAATACTCGGCCGAGAGATGGAGCCCGGAACAGCATTGGAAAATCAACCAGCCTCAAGAATACCGCTAGCCGCTCTCGAGACAACCAAACTACAATCAACACAAAGACAGTGTTCACCACCGCGCATCGGGTGGCATCTTCAAAGTATCCGGGAATAAGTTGGATATATACAGCCACACGCCTACTCGTAGCGTTGATGGAGGCTGCTGGTACTTAGGCACTAGTTACTGCTGCGAAATCAGTCGTTCAGCGCTGATCCTTGGTCACCCCGGGCGGTTCGCCGTTACACGGCTCATTGCAAAACTTCGTGGAAGCCGGATATCTATTAAGCGGCAAAAGGTCCTCCATGGGTCCCTTTTTCGCTTGGAGAAATAGCGAAGTTGGCGATGGGTATGCCAAGCTCTTTGCACCTGTGAACGACCTAGTAGGCGCTCATACCAGCGAGACCTGGGTTCGACCACATACCTCGGTACTCAAGAGGTGGCATCCAGCAAGATCCACCTGGCCGAATTCCCGCCACACACGGTAGATTAGATGAGGCTCACTGAACAGAGCACCTACGACAAAGTAGAAAGCTGGAGATGCAACCCGAGCGTAGTACACAACGTTTTATTACGCCAATTAGCCTCGACATACACATTGAGGCGGTCTGTTATGCCATTAGGAGAGGCGGCGGGAATCAAGCCCCAATCTAGTCACAAAGCGGCCTTGAACACAAACGTCACACAAGAAGACAACCCCCTCTACCCTTTGAAACGCATATACGAATAATCTGGCTTCATGAATCGTTGCATGTCCCGCCCGAGTTCCACCCCCAGCTTTTCGCTTCACCATAGGTGCTCCGTCCTGCGAATCTGGTCACGTGCATTCCGCATGAGTGATCCTGGATAGCACCTACACAAGGGCATTGATTTACCCGAAAAATTATAAGCGCTTGGCCTGGTTGATTGTAGCTGCATTTCGTAGATCTCCGCGACGTGCAATCTCTTATCAAGTCAAGCTCCTTCGCAGTCTATCTCTCAATGCGTAATCTAAATATTCTACATTACGACTTATGCCTCAGCATACATGCATGCCAATCTGTACCCCATGTGCGGAATTAGGCATCTCCGAACAATCCAAGGGCTAGTGGGCTCCACAGCGTGGGGATACTATTTTCAGCATGGCAGACGGCGCTAAGGCTGATATCCGAGTGGCTGCGGCACCAGGCACAGAGAGGATATTGGGAAACTCCGTAGGAATCAAACTAATGCAATCGAATCTCAAAGACGATACCTCATGACAGTTGATACCACCTAAGCGCCAAGCCTATGTCTACAGGGCCGATAACACCATAAAATAATGCTATCAGGTGCTGTACTCCCTCACCGTCTCCAGTTTTCAACACACCCGCAGAACCAATAACACCTAACAATGCGCTGCTCCACCCTCTTCAACTTTTTCCTCGCGCTTCTCTTCTGCTTCTTCTCCGTTGGGCTCTCCTCCCCGGCCCCAGCTAGGGATTCGGGCGAGGCTGTATCAGCTCTTATAGAGCGTGCTGCCCCAAACTCGACTGATACAAGTGCCACGTCTGGCAGGAGTGGGAATCCCGACCCCCAGTGCCGGATTTGCCACCGGTGGTCGACCTGGTGCTGCTCAAAAGGTGGCCCATGCTGCTCGGATCGTGAATGTTGCCCGACTGGGTATGTGTTTTAGGCATTGTCGTGTAGTACACCTTTTCCTCATTCTCTGGTTTGGTAGATATCACTGTTATTGGACAGAGCTTTTTGGGTGGCGATGCTGCCGCAACGGCTTGACATGCCGTTCAAATTAGGCTTGCATCCATGGTAAGCCAAACTCTTCACATTTATTATACTTTGGTATTGACTATGAGCATATACTACATGCTACTGCGGGTTGTCTGTCCTCTACGATGCAAAATTCGTCGGGGAACCCCTGGACTCAAGACGCTTTCTCTTTCGGGGAAAATATCTCCGTCTAACGCTTGAATTCAGTTTTAGAACAAAAAAAGCAGAAAAAAAGGCCCGAGCAGGTCCGGCTATTATCAAATTCATAGCTCTTAGTATGGATACAAGGACGCTTGTTTCAGTTTGTGATTGGGTATATGCACGGCATGAAACTTAATATGGATTGTCCCGAATGATTGGAGTGCTTAATTTACAACAACGGGATACCTCCAGAGGGATGCTAGCCTAAGGAGCGATCTCTTAGTGTCGCCTTCTTATCCTTTCGTACAACTGCTAGTACCATGTGGCCATTGTGCTGCGCAAACCTAACAACACGTATAATGTGCTTACAGCCCAATTTGGTTAGAGGCATAGCCACAAGCCGTGGAGCACGGATCACAAAACCTCATTATTTGTCGGCTAGCGCGCCGCAGTGCGCTTTATGCCTTTATGTGCTATTGCCCAACGGACAACCCCCCCTGAGCGGGCACTTAAGCTATTGGTAGCAGCATTTCACAGATTTCCTCAGGTGCGCTGAATCTTATTTCTTCACAGCCTGCTTTGGCAGTCATCTGACCTGGTTGCGATTGCCAATCTCTCCGCCATACCAAGGCTCTCGATCTCCCATCGAAGGAGATATATCAGTGCCCATGCTGCATGTACACTAAGCAGTACATCGTGTGTGGGATGACCACGTGTTTCAACCCTTCTTTAACCGTTAAGGTATGTCCGGGCAACTCAAGGACAAACAGGCTCTTCGTAGAGTGGGGATACTCTTTTCGGCACAGCGGACAACTCCCAGACTAATATCCCAATTGATCGCAGCATCACACAGAGAATATTAGGAAAGTCCGTAGGAATTAAACTAATTCAATCGAATTCTAAAGGTAGCACATGCTTTCAGTGCGGCTTGTGCCAGAGCACCAGGCCTGCGTCTTGAAGCCCAGCAAAAGTATAAATCGACATTGCCGAGTGCCTTGCCCCTTCACAATTCCTGCTATCCAGCACGTTTACCGCACCCACATCTCCAACAATGCGCCTTTCTACTCTCTTCAACTTGCTTCTAACCATGCTCTGCCTCTTCTCGGTTGGACTCGCCTCCCCTGCCCCAGCTCGAGCTCCAGATGAGGCCACACCTGCCCTCGTAGAACGTGCTGACTCAAACTCAACTGATCCGTTTGCTACATCCGGTAGTAGTGAAAACCGCGAGGCATCTTGCACGACTTGCAGTCCACCATGGACGGACCGGTGTTGCTACAAGAATGGTCATTGCTGCTCGCGTGACTGGTGCTGCAATCCAGGGTATGTGTCTTGGACACTATCATGTAACACGTGTTCTATTCAACCTCTTGTTTCTCAGGTACAGGTGTTATTATGCCTGGAAGCAAAAGAGGTGGGGGTGCTGCATTCCCAATTTCAATTGCTACTACTAGGTTAACATACTCTGTGGGTTGAGTCCCTCCTACTCATTGTATCTTGGCATGCTGACTGTTAACGTATGAATCGTCGCAGGTTGACTATCGCATACAACGGCAACTCCTTTGGAGGGGGTGAATGCACGACATTCTCTTCAGGCTCATTTCTTATACTGGGACCGGCGGCACGGCATTTTGTCTATGTACGAGGTGATTGTAGTGTGTATATATATATATTCTGATCGTAGATACATGTAAATGCGCGTGGCACTGTGCTTGCAGTATCGCCTAGTTACCGGTGGGAGCGGGGGACGCCGGCGCGCCGTAGGCGCGCGAGCGTGACCGGCCACATCGAACCGCGAGATCAACTCGCGGGTCGAGGTGGGACAACGCGACGAAGTCGGAAGAAATGGTGCCTGCATGCGACGGATATATCTGAGCCGTGCGGGGATAGGATGGGTGGGATGAAAATAAAGGCGGCAACGCGGGAACGAGTCTGGTGGTTGCGAGCGGGTTGGCACGAGTGCCAGCTTGCGATATCACGTGCCGCACTGCAGGTAAGCGCCGTGGCTTGAAAGGCCAGTCTCAGTACTGACTATGTCTTCTCCGCCGGCTCTGGCGCATAGTCTCCCCGCTTGATTCCCGGTTCTAAAATAAATACAAAGGGGCAAAACGAGAGTTGAGTTTGGGCGGTTCTCACGACACACGATAAATGCGTGACCAAAATGTTATATGTTTTGACCTATATTTCGCTGCACCAACAGCACAGCGTAACAATGAATGTAATGAATGACAACAAGTACGCACCTACCAAACCGCCTAGGCAAACTTGACCTTTTCACCAGGACGTCCGCCTGAGAGCAGCACAAGCGATCGAGAATAAGCTTCCATACACACTGAGCCGAGGAGCCAGCCCCGATCCTTGCGAGTCACGTTCAAGATAAACCAGACAAAGCGCTTGCTATGGAAGCGAGCCTGGGATGCAAGGCCAGACAGATTAAAAAGTCGTCTGGGAAAACAGGTTGGGTCAGTTCGGCGGTTCAAAGCTGTGTGCAGCGCTCACCATAAACGTGATTGCAGTAGAGCTCGAACCCGGCGTCGTTGAAAAAAAAATCCGATACGGCTACTGTCATGGCTCTCGCTCGGATCAGCAACGGGCGCGTCCATGTTCCCAATGAACTAAAGAAGCTCGACGTAAGGCATTTGCCAACCTGCTTATTCAACTTGCGCTAAACATCGTCGATCGCCTGTCCGAGAATGGTCGGAAGACCCATGCCTTTAATGGCCCATGAAACATCCTCAAATGAAAGACACGTCAAATCGCCCGCAATGGACGTGAGCAGACGAACCCTCATGATAGCTAGGGTACGTGGGTCAATTGGGATGTTGGAGCCGACGATGGCCGTGAATCGGGTTGTGTCTGCACGTGACCGTGCAAACAAGCGCCGAGCTGTCTCGAACAGCCTCCTGTCAACTAGGTTTAATCAACTGTATGTAGGTACTGGCCGGCTACAAAAGGCGGCCAACCTACCGTTATACCTCGCCGCCTTGTCCGGGCATGCTTGTCGGAAACCTACCTCATTTGACGTCCATTTCGCCGTACTATCACACAATCTAATGATCCCCTCCTATAGTACTCTCGGTTGTCGGATTCTTCTAGCACCTGGCTCCTCAGCCTTGATTCGTGTGGGGATTTAAGAAAGCTATGCCACTCAAGCACACGGCACAAATATCACTAAGTTGGTAAATGACAACCCAACTCGCCGACCCTCACCATGCGGAATCAACATTCAACTTGTATTCCGCTGGACTCCGCCGAACAAACTAGCCGTTTCTGCGCTTCATGGACACTGGTGGGGCACTAGATTCAGAAGCGCATGCGTAGAAAGCACACCGGGTGGTGGCCGGCGGCCTTGCCGAAAATCTTATTCCAGGACGCATGAGGTGCCAAGAGGAGCACATGCCACATTCAGGTTCCTTCTTCCCGCCGGGTATCACTTGGGCTTTCCCCACAAAACACATCCTATAAACTCCTAGATATGCTCCATGTAATGACTGAGCTCGACACAGAGGCCACCCCCAACTGCACAAGTGAGTTCAATCAATGTGATCGTCGAAATTACTGTCACCTGCGAGCCATTCTCGAGCAAGTTCTGGTTGCGGCTATCGCCTACTGGTATAGGGCTTTTCCACCACAATGTTTCAAGCTTGAAGTGCACCCAGCCGAGGAACAATGCATGTTTGACTGTATGCTCTGTAAGCCCATTGAGCTGAGGGCATTTATCCGCGAAGATTCATTAGTCGACCTGAAGACACCTGAGTGAACATTTGGATCGTCAAGAGCGCATTTCACAGATTTCCACATCATGTACACAACCTTATCGAACAAATCTGGGTGTTCTCCACCAGTCATCATTCGAATATCTTGGCATCATGCCAAGACTTGCTCGAGGCGGCTGCATCGGCGTCAATGCACATGGTGAACCATGTCTCTAGGGAGGAAGTGCGACTTTCGTTAGGGAAAATTTAGAGATATGAGCGAAAGCCCCCACCATTTCCTCCAGGTT
>WSTG01000859.1:0-13220 GCA_019616325.1 Ceratobasidium sp. 394
AGAGAGAGATGTTGCAGCCCCCACTTGCGTAAGCGATGTCATAAGCGCCGAGGTAAGCGCCGAGGTCATGTGATCGGGTCACGTGATTAGTGGGGGCTGGGGGCTGCAATCCTAGAGAGAGATGTTGCAGCCCCCACTTGCGTAAGCGATGTCATAAGCGCCGAAGTAAGCGCCGAGGTCATGTGATCGGGTCACGTGATTTAGAAGTGACTCGTGGTTCGTAGACTGGGGAAAAAGGTGGGTCTTCCCTGAGAGGGGTCATGACACTCCACGTCATGGCAAACTGCCTGATGTGTGGCCTTGGGACGGGTTGATGTGGCTTGGCGTAGCATCTCATGCCCTGGCTTAAGACGTGCCGACGGTGCACATACATATGTGGAGGCCAAAGAACAGTTGGGGGTTGGGAAGCGGAGGCGGTTCCCGAGCCGTGCGTGGAGGGTCAAGCCCCTCCCCCAGAGCTCACATGAGTTTATCATAGCGATGTGCGTCAGGAAAAACTGGGAGCCCCAATTAGGCTTAATTAGGCTAAATTTAGCCCAATTAACAGCTTAGGAGGATTTACGTCCTCCCCCTCATCGTTAACCAAAATTGGCCAAAATTAATCAGGGGGGGTTTCAATTTAGGCCAATTTAGGCCAATTTAATGAATTGAGCCAAATTAATGATGGATTTATCCCCACCTGAGGCCAGAGGAGGGCCTCAAAGCTGTTGCTAAAGCCTTCTCTTAGCTGCTAACTGCTCCTGCAATGGCTTCTAGGAGTGCTGCTATGCATTCAGGGGTTGCTTAAATGAAATTTATGTAAATTCCATTAAATTGAGTAAATTTGCCTAAATTTGCCTAAATTAAGATCCCAGATCTTAGTTATATTCTCAGTTTTTCCTGATGTGGCATGTCAGAATTGGAACCGGCTTCGGGTAGGGCGAGTGACGACTTCGAGTCTCGTATGAGGATGGTCGAAGAGAGCTGGACCGGCTGGGGCTAGTCTTCCGGAGAGGAAATTGGGTTAGTGAGGCATGGCGCTGGAGATAGGGGCACTGACCACACACGGGTTCTTGGGAATTGTGATGTGAAGGTGATGCTTGACACCTGGAAGCAGATCTGTCGCACTCTCCAACCAAAACAGGGTTGGAGCCATTCCCACTGACGTACGGATGCCAGTGTGTGGCGGCGCGTGCCCAGGTTGATGGACTCAGGCTCGCGCCGTGCGAGTGCGGGAGGTGTTGGTATGGCTATGCCGCGTTGGGGATTGGATTGTGCAGGAGGGTCATAGTGAGGAGAGGCGTCACAGGAGAGGATGACCCTCCACGCAGGTAAAACCGGTCCGATCCCCGCTGGTTGAGAATTTCGACCTTGAGGCGCTCAGTCGCGCTGGGCAGCCTCTGCCGGCTGCTTCGGCCATCTCAGTCAGACTCGCAACCCTGTGCCTCACGAGCTTTTTCGCGCTCCCAGGCTGCATCACTGCCAGGATAGCCATTGTACCCCTGCGGTGCGAAATTGTTTTGGCTGGGGCGCGTGGCATACAAGTTGGGAGGTGGCCCATGCGGCGAGGGACTGCAAGTACGGCGGTCGACCTCAGCAAACAACGATCCGGCAGTGCCAGACAAGCTAGGGGGAGGTGGCAGTTGCGTCTGGTTGGTGCTCAGCTGTGGGGGTGGACGAGAAGCAGAGATGATGGGGCAGGCAGGGCGCGATCCATGTCCATCGGCGCGAGCTGGTTGCTTGACCCACGACCAGAGCGCTTGTCGAGTTGGACTGGCCGAGGTGCGTGGAATGGAGGGGACCCAGCCGGCCGTTGGGCGCACTGATGGCACAAGCCGGAAGCTCACGAACGGGACCTGCCAGACCATCGGGTCTGCGCAAGTCTGGTTGAGGAGGGCGGTCAACGGGGGTGTGGTGTGTAACGGCGGGAGCGGGCACGAGACACGGCGGGCCGAGGTTGAGAACGGGCGAGGCAGCGAGTGAGCCGTGCAGGTGGGACCGCATGCTCAGGCCGTGGCGAATGAACAGGCGAGCGAGCGAGCGAGAACGAGTGTGTGAGAGTCAGTGCGTGCGGACGAGCGCGGGTGTGGACGTGTGAGCGAGCGCAAGCGCAGATGCGGGGCCCACGAGCAGGGCTTGTCGGCATGGACGACTGGCAGGTGGCACGGCAGCGATAGACAGCCACGTCCGGGTAGAGGACGGCACACAGATGATGCACGTCACACGTGTGATGCAGGGAGGGGGCCCGGTGGCGTGCGGGCGTGTGGGTCGAGCATCAGGCAGAGCGGGTGCGAGTTGACTGCAGCGAGTTAGCGAAAACCACGTAATCAAGGCAGGTGCATACATACTCAGGAAAAACCGTTGGCCTAATAATACCGGGGGTAAAGTAATGGTGAAATCACCCCCTAATTAGGCCTATTTACCCCAGGGTATAACATGGGGGTAATCCTACCTTTCAAATGTAAGCCGGTATTATATAGTGTGATCATTACCTTGTAAAATTAGACATCGGGGTATTACCCGCCCATTAAACAGCCATTTTCTTATTCACACTGCACATGAGCAATAGACAAGTCATGAGATGTATTGGGTTAACAACAAAGATAACAGGGATGTAGGGATATAGGAAGACAGCGCGAGAGAATTACTAGAAAGGGGAAAGGCATGAGCGGTCAGTACGTGAAGGGACAGTTCAGCGTGAGTGACTTACCACGATCGCCGACTCCAACTGGCCAGGGTGAGACTGGCGCCAGTAAACCATCCATAAATACGTAAAATGGTTGTAGAAGTCGTTCAAGAAGTGAGTACGATCGAAGGAAGGACACGAGGAAAAATCGGGTGCCAGATGGCATGCCATTGCGAGACAATGGAGAGGGAGCATGATTGAGTCTTGGACATGGTCCCTGTTTGAGTGGGCACGAGTCGTCTGGTAGAGGTGATGAGAGTTGCTGGCGTCAAGCGTGAAGGGTGAATAGACGTCGAGGTAGACAAGTGGATCGGAGTATAAGCCTCGGAGGTGGGGAGGGAGTGCGAAAATTGCGCGGACGCTACCCGCGTGGAAACCTAAGGAGAATGAAGTTGATTGTTAGCAATAGCAGGGATGGAGGACAACATTTGTACGCTTACGAGCGATTCCGAAAGAGTTGCGACTGGTGGCGAAAAGGGCGGTGTCGAACACCCCGACATCCGTGATGCGGCCCACCTTGTCTCGGGTTACAGGATGCACACGGACGACATCCCGGTGACAGGGCTCGCCAGGCGCGAATGGGAGTGAGGGATGGTGGAGAGTGGCTTTATGCCAGACGTCGAACTGGTCGGAGGGGAAGAGATTGGGAGTCTGGCCAGTCTTGCGCGAGAGGAAAGAGCGAACGCCCCGGATCAAGTCGGGAGCACAGTATGACGAGATCAGCACGTGCCCAGGGACGTGCCAAACTGTCGGCACCCGAGCGATCGTGATCGTGGGTCCCGGATAGTGACATGTGGGTTCGTGCCTTATCGCCGACTCTGCCGACTCGATCTCAACCAGCTCCTCGTCACTGTCTTCCTCAGCGCCAAAGTCATGCTCGCCAACGCCAATACCACCTTTGCCAACGCCAACGCCAACTCCAACGCCTCCACCTTTGCCGTCGTCGTCGTCCTCCTCAATAAACCTCCTCGCCGCCTGAATCTCCTCCTCATCCGCTCCCTCGCGTTCGCCGTATACCTCGTCAATGGCTGTGTGCTGGATTTGCATCGCCTCGAGGCGTTGCACGTACTTTATCATCTGCGGGAAGGGTTCACGGTGATTCGACATGCGCCAGGGGATCTTCATGTAAATTATATGTAAGTGCTCTGACGTTTCCGTGCTGTACCCATCGGGTGTCCCGAGCTCGTGGATGTCGTCGACGTAATGGCTCAACATGTGCAGTTTAGCGATCTGGTCGAACGTATTCCGCACCATCTTCCGGTCGACCAGCACGTCCTTGGCGCGATGAAACTCGACAAGCACCCTCTCCATGCCGTCAAGGTCGATATCGGTTAGCTCGGCACCATGAGCAAGGTAAGAAAAATCTAGGATCACCCGAATCATTCTGATAAATTCCGGGTCCGCCTGCGCATCAATAGCAACCAGCAGGAGCTGCCGTGCCATGTCCCTCGACTTGCGCCCCGCCCAATTCTTGACGGTCGTGACGCCGTTTTTAAAGTGCCGTAAGTCTTGAGCACTCGGCATAGTCTTGAACCGTTTGTTGAGCTCCTGCATCCCTAGCAACTCCTCGACCCAGTTTCGAGCGTGCTCGAACATGCCCTTGTAGATCTGATGGAGTAGGTCCGGCGCGAGACACGCCCCGATGTTGACATGAGGGATGGCGGCCCAGAAAGGCTCCACCGGTTGTAGGCAAAGCGGTGACAGCGTTGCCAGGCGTTTCGTTCGCTGGTACTCCCGCATGACCTCGATAGTGACGTCTTGGTCGCGCAGCAGCATCTTCGGTCCCGCTTGCCCTCGCCCTTTCCGCGCCTGCGTGCACTTGGGGCAACCGCTCTGGGTGGTACAAGCGATGTCGTTCTGCTCCGGCCAATCGACGACCCACGCAGCGATTATCGGGTAAACGTGACGCATGTATCCATCCAAGCACTGGGCGAGAATCCCGTCCGACGATGCCGATTTCAGCGGCTCAAGGACTTTGTCGAGGGACCAGTGGAGAAGCTTGTCGCAGTAACGTTGACGAGTCGCCTTGTCGGCGACGTCTTCGAACGAGTCGACAGGTAAGTACCCTATCAACACCATTGCCCGTTTCGTCGGTTTGGACCGTATGCTTTTGCTAATGTTGCCTAGGGTCAGGTAGATAGGGTGGGCTTTGGCGCCCCACAGGTTGTTTGCCAGAGTAGTCTCGTTGCTCGCGATGATTAACAGTGCGATTGTGCCGTTTTTGTTGTTTATAAGGTACTCCGGCAAGTAAGTACTTTAACGTTCCTTTACCAAAGAGTTCGACTTACCTGCATCCGCCACCACCAGTCCCCGCTCCACATTTCATCGTATATCCGCTGTTTTCGGTCCCTCGACGTCCAATGTCGCTCCGGTGCGTATTTCATCCAGTGCTTAAATCGCCGAGCACCAAGCAACTGACGGATGGCCGCCAAAAGGTCTCGGAGGTAGACGGTGTGCATACGCTTATCTAAGCCCTCGCCGACCGTAACCTCCACCGTCCGCCATTTCGCGCCTTGCGGTAAGCCATCGACGTCCTGCATGAGTTCCCGGTCGTCCCTCCACACCTCCTTTTCCTTCCCCTTCCACTTGTACTAACCAAGAGGTAAGTCGTAAATATTTGCTGTGTTCCAGGCTACTCACCATTGGCCCTTTTAGGTGCGTTGTCCTCCCTTCGCCGTTCAAGCCGGTCGTCAACAATATTTCAGCCATCCTGAAT
The DNA here is from genome assembly GCA_019616325.1 of Ceratobasidium sp. 394. Lineage (NCBI taxonomy): Eukaryota > Fungi > Basidiomycota > Agaricomycetes > Cantharellales > Ceratobasidiaceae > Ceratobasidium > Ceratobasidium sp. 394. The sequence continues at coordinate 5,382 of WSTG01000859.1, forward strand.
AACTCGGGGTCCCCCAGTTGTCCACACGACTTCAAGTGCTCTGCTAAGTCCTTTTCGTCCTTGCGTCGTCCAATCGGCGCACCGGCCGTACTGACCGGAAAGTCCTCGATAAAGGTTCTGTTACTACCTTCCCTCAAATTGGGAGGACAGGAATTGGAGGGATGGGAATTGGAGGGATGGGAATTGGAGGGATGGGAATTGGAGGGATGGGAATCAGGAAGAGGCAGTGTGGATGGTCCGGCGACTGGTGCAGCGTACTCATCGATGCGTGGTCGTTTGGTTGGTGGCTCGCGCTCCAAGGGTCCGAATTCGGTCTCTTCTTCCCTCCCCCGTTTTCCGTGTTTTCGTTTAGGTTGCCGCTCCGTGCGTTGCAGATAAATAAGGTGCCGAAACCGACAAGCGGGCTTTGTGGAGACATGTCGATCACGCCCGCGGGATGTGGGCAGGCGTTTGCGGCAATAAGGGCAGGTGAGACAAGCCACTTGCTCAGATAATCGCAGACGCTCGCTGGCTCGGGCCACTTTAGGCAGCAAAAACATCATCCCAAGGCATGTGGCTCGCGCATACATGCCTTTTCCTCAGGTCATCTCGACAAGTGCAACAAGTTACGAGTGGGAATGGATGTGCAGGATAATGGGTGAGTGGTTGCTTCGTCTGCCCAGTTGCTACATACTACCCCGTACGTTGCCTGATTTTTCTGTACAGCAGCGCGCCGGGGCTGCATCAGCCCACCGCGACCCGGTTTGTGGCGCACACCTGACCATATTTGGCACGAGCAGACCTATTATGGTAAGTTTTATTTTGCCTTGTTTTTCATTGTGCACCGACACTCCGCTAATTATTTTTCCCTCAACCTCTTGTGACCGCACCGCAGTCGGCTTCACCTGGCGCATCCGGCGCCCATATCGTTTTGGACCCACCTCGACTGTCCGGCCTCGGAACGCAACGTTCGACTCCGCCATAATGCACGACATTCCGCGGCGGCCGTCGCCAGGAACACAACGCTTATGTGAATTTTATGACTGGAGCTAAGTCCCGGTTTCCTTTCGTCTCGGTTTTTTCCTCTATTTAAGTCCCGTATAGCAGACAACAGGACGACAGCGCGTCAGATGTCCCTCGCTCGTGCTAAGTCCTCGCAACAACCGACTGTTATCACTTCGACGTTTGAATCTACCATTGAACCCAGGCGCTTCCATCGTGCACGCCGGCCCTCGATCCACAAGCTTGAATCCGGTAAGTGATCCCCACCGCCATTTCCTTTACAGAGTACTCACCTCGCATTAGATGAGTACGAGGCCAGTTCCCGCGCATCCACTCCAGCACCCAGCGCTTCCAAACCGAACGGTAAGCCCAGTTCCAAAAAGCGTCGGCGCGGAAAGCCAGGCGACAGGCCCGGTCAAATTGTCCAGCCGGACTTCGGCCCTTGGCCTACGAGCCACGAAGGCTCGCCGGGTGAGTCGATTTTTTCGCCTCCTGCGATACCGCCTTTAACATTACATTGGCACCACACAGAGCCTCCTTCCGAGGTGGGATCCAATGTCAGCAACTCGCGCCTGGCGAGTCCAAGTCCTGCTGGCCACAAAGCCTCCGCCGCGGTTGACAGGGCGGAAGCGGTCCGCCGTGCGTCGGCGTATCTCGGCACCGACGCGTCGAGGTACTCGAACGCCACACTCCAAAAAGTCATCGATCAAATCGAAGCTTCTGGCGAAGAGGCTGGTTCGGGTCCCATGGAAATTGAGACAGGAAGTGCTCCGGTGAGTACTTTACATATATCTCTTGTATCCTCGCTAACCTGCATGTAGACACTCGGGCAATCGGCCGGACGACTGGGACTGGAGAGCAGACACCAGTCACCCGCCGGAAGAATTGCCGGTAAGTCCTCAATTTTTTTACTGTGGTACGTGTCGATAAGTCTATTTATAGATGCTAGCTCGGTCCAAGGCGCGAAGGAGCACAACTCGCCCAGGCCGGAACAGCTGCGTCTAGTGCCACCTGCCGACAACTCGGACACGGAGCCCGAGTCCGAGTCCGAGGTTGTCGAGCTCGGACCGGGTGATTCGGTTTCTCAACGCATTCCCCCGATACCCCAGACTTCCTCCCATTCCTCACGCAACCCAGTCCCTCACGCTCCCAAACGTAAGGCCAACATGCACATGGGCTCGGACACCAATACGGAAAACGAGTCCGATACGGAGCCCGAAGACGAGACCGTGCGCTCGCTCAAGCGGCTACGCATCACGCCCCCTTCCCTAACACATGTTTTACCAACTCGTCCTGACCAATCTCACTCTCGGCGCCACCAGTCCCTTCCTCAACGCCGTTCTTCGCACCCGCAGAGATCCTCTGCCCTCCCTGCTGCACCCGCTTCCCCCAAACTTCGGACTGCGACCACAAACACTTCCTCCCGGACCTCGTCGTCTCACAGCTTGCAGGGCCCGCCACCAGTATCTAACCTTGGCGCCGTGCTGGACTGGGCGTCTCGATTTGCCAAACAAGCTGGCACATCACATCACGTGGCCCCGGCTGTCGACTACCAACTCCTCGCTACGGTTTTGGACAACACCCGGTGCTCCCACCTCGACACATCCGCGTCAGAGCCGGCTCCGTCGCGTCCTCGACGCGCTGCCGGGTTAGCTGAGGATAACGCCGCGGTCCTTGAGGCTGAGGCAGCGTTGACTCTTGGTAAACAAATAGTGAGTTTTTTTTCTCTTGCCCGTTTCGCTTGCTGAAGTCTTCACAAAGCACCCTCGCCACAAGGCCACCCTCGCCGACTTTCCTGGATTTCCGCGAAACATGGCAACAATGGCAATACCCAAGTTAAATGCTACCGCCGTCACCGAGGGCGTGTATGAGTCGCACGAGGTGCAACGTAACATGGCGACTAAGTGTTACAACGAACGATGGGCTCTGGAGTTGCCTGATGTGCGGCTCCAGAAAGCACCTCCTCCTCTCATTGGATTGGTATGCCTTTTTTCTTTTCTTTTTGGGCCTCACGCTAACACTTTTTACGTTCAGATGGTCCACCGAATCCCCTGGTTCCGTTGCGAATCGAAAGTTCGTGTGCGTCCGGTCATTCCACCTGATTATGTTTTCCGCAACCCTCCACGAACGCGTGAAGATGTGCGATACAATAAACGTCTCGTCAAGAAGCTCTTACCCAACACCTTCCACTGCCGCGTGAGTTGTGGCCTTTGTTCCAGATTCGTTTTTAATGTTCATGTGCTGACCACAAATTCCAGGACCTCGTAACCGACGTCGACCCATATGACCACCCGGCATTGGCACACTCAATTGCTGCCGCGTTCTTCTGGGCCACCGACTCCCTCGGAATGATGTTCCACGACATGTTCTACCCAATGCCCCTCCCTGCCGTTGCCATGGTGCTCACTACGATGCAGCATTGCATCGGTGAATGGAAGACCGGCCGTTATGTCCCGAAGGAGCTCAACGTCGACACGCAACGCAAGATGTACGACGCTCACCTCGCTGGTTTACTGAACTATGGCAAGTTGAAGCCGGACGAGCTCAAGCAGCATCGCATTGATTGGTTCTGGTACGCAATGCAAGTATTTCATTCATTTTGTATCTTATTTCATGTCTACTAACTTCTCGTGGCAGCGACTATGCTGGTGGGACTCTCGAAGACGACGAGCCCTACCAAGCCGTCACATGGGCCGATCGTGTGTCCCCGGATGCGGAGGACCCCAACGACGATGCTGAGCATAGCGACCACTCTTCCGCCAAGCTCGGAGCTCGTACCCGTTCTTCCATTGTGACCGAGACCCGTCGGCATCGGCCTGCTTCTGGTGCTAGTGGGTCGGCCATTAACTCACGCAGATGAGCTTCACCCGCGGCGCCCGGTACTTGTATGTTGTTGTTGATGCCCCGATGATATTTAAACCCTCCCTCCGTTCTGTTTTCTGCTCGTGCTCCCCCCCTCATCCACTCATCCGCGTTTGCTCCCCTCTCCATTACAATGTCTCACGTCTCTTTTTATCCACTGCCCCGAGCTGCTTTGTCTCACCCTGTGAGCGGTCTCCTGGCGCTTTTTGTGCACCTCTGACTAACCTCTTTTCTCGACAGACGGACCAGGATGGGCTGAGGTTGTCTGCTTTGTGTGTTTGCTCTTGTGATTTTTGTGTCTCGTGTCAATGTTCTTAGCTTCTTTGATTAATATAACCCCCTCCCCACTCCCTCGGTTGAGATAAGAATAAACCACATCCAAGCGACAGGGTTTGCAACTATTTATCCTCATTATTGAGCGCTTATTGAGTGATTTGACCAATATTAGATACTGAATTGATTGATCTAATCTAACCCAGTGATGAGATGCCAACACCCAAACCACCAATTGGGCGACTTTTTTTTGGCCCATATTAGATGGCCTAAAGTGAGTCTAATTAACTATTGTAATTGGGGGTCATCCTCTGGTGTGGCAACATGGTGTAATAGCAGCTAATAATCCAGTGTAATTACTCCATATAATTGCCCTATGTAATGAGGTGTAATTACCTTAGTATAATTAGACAGTCTAATTAAGGGTGTAGTTAGGCCTAATAATACATGGGGTTTAAGTAATAGTGTAATGGGCTAAAAACATCTAATAAGCTTATATAACACCCCCACTTTTTTGCTGAGTACTCACTGTAGCACAAGCCAGACGCAGGCACCCCATGAATCGCCCGTGATGGTGGCAGCGTGGCTGACGATAAGTCTAGTTTGGATTAGTTAGTACCGGTATGACCAGACAGCGACCACGCACCCATGGCGGCACGGGGCAGGACTGGGGTGGTTGTGCGTCGTTCATGTGCTCGTGTGGTAGTCATTGTCTACTGCAAGGGCGCGATGGGAAGGGGCGGTCGTGTAGGGAAGGGGCGGTCGCGTAGGGAAGGGGCGGTCACGTATTGAAGTGGCACAGAGGGGTTGCGGCCTTGGGCTGGGAACAAGGCTCACGTGACTCTCGCGTAAGTGGCACGTGATGTGGCTTTGCGATTTCCGTGTTGAAACACCCACTCTTTCTTCTTGCCAACGACGCGCACCTCAACCCTCCCGCCCTCGCCGCAATGCACCAGTGCAAGCGCGACTGCCGCCGTTAACAATGTCAACAACTCCGGCAACGCGTCGATTGTGGCCGCTCGATGTTGACGAGACCGGTCGTGCCCAATCTCGCCTTCCCAAGAACGCCACGACCCGCACCGCTCACCGAATAAGCTGGCGAGCAGGCTCCCACAACGACCGGCGACCTGCCGCCCACAGTATGCCATGGGCCGCACTCGCCTCACTTGCAGGCTGCGCCAGCGTCGATACCAATACCAGGTAAGCCTTGCCTAACACCCTTTACCGCGCCGCTAACCCTCCCACCCGCCATCGTTTGCCCACCGCTCGCTCGCCTGTTCTCTCGGTCTCGATATCGGCAACCGCCTGTTTCCCACAAATGGTGCGCCTCGACCCGCCCGCCCTCGCCGCAATGGACTCGAGTGCGACCACTGTCGCGAATCACGTCCAAAACCCCGGTGACGCATTGACCACGCCCACTCGATCGTGACGTCCCGCCTCGCCTTCACAATCCGTGCCCAGCCCCGACCTCGCCCTACTTGCAAGCCATGCTGGTGTTGTTACTAGCACCAGTAGAGCAGGTAAGCCCTTGTCCGATACTTTGACCCCGCCGCTCACTGTTCCCTCTATTCACGATCGTTTGTCTACGCCTGCGGTTGCCCGCATATTGCGTCATCTCGATTCCGACACACTCACGCTCGCATCCACGTGCCCCAGGCTGGCCCATGCCTTTGCACCCGCCCGCTGCCCGTTGTGCCCATCACCACGCCCTGATTCGCCCAGTTGCACCCCTGCTCACTCACGTACCTTCGCACACTCACGCCTGCGCGCTCGGCCACCCATGATGATACTGGCTGGCCAACTTCAACCCATAGCCCAGGTCAGCCTGTCCTATGCCATGCTTGACTTGGGTGTCCCGGTTGCCTCCCTGCGCCGGTGCTCACTCATCCATTCAGCCACTGTTGCCCGACCCCCGCCAGAACACGATTGCTCGCGTGCCCGCCCGGGCTCCCTTGTATGTTTCCCCGTGCCAAGTGTGCTCTCACTCACTGCTCACGCGCGCCCTGGCGGCTTGCTTGCCTGCATTACCCCGCTCGCCTGCCCTTGGTGCTATCCTGTCACTAATGATTCTCATGCCACCATAACCCATGTAGCTAGTTTGTAGTAGAATGTATCATGTGTTTGAATAATGTGACATATATTATTGCTGGCTGTTTATGCCGTATGCGCTTTTTAAAATATATATTTTCAGATTTCTTTTTGGCAAATAGTCGTGCTTAACCTGCTTAACCTGCTTTAAAGTACTTTGAAGCACATATAGCCTGTGCTTTGAAGATACTTTAAAGGGCATATAGCTTGTGCTTTAAAGTGTTTTAAAATGCATGTTGTTGGCACTTCAAAGGCAATTTAAAGTGCACATGGCCTATCTTTAATGTACTTCTCAAGGCATAGGGTTTCTAGGAAAACACTAGATAAGGGAGAAGGGATTACTTAAAATTACTTTAAAGCACTTTAAAATACACATATGTTGTTTCAAGTGCTTTCAGGAGGGGTATTTGTCTACATGATGGTTAATGATGTTTTGTACATTTCAAGCACTTTAAATGACTTCAAAGTCCACTAACTAAATGTCATGTTTGCTGATGTATGCGAAAAGTCTACAGCGAATAGTGTTGCTGACGATGCCAAACACGCTAAGTCCTCCATGAATATGGATACCCCTGAGCATTGAATGTGCCGACTAAGCCCTAAGAGGTAGATAGGTAAACGCAGTGATTGATTAGAGCCCAGAACGAAAACATGACTAGAAATGTATGTGCACAGAGACAAGGGATCTCGTCAGTTCGATGTCATTAATTAGAGTACTAGATGTTCGTACGGCCGCCAAAGACTTGACATGTCTCTCCATGATCAGCTGCTGGTGGTGCAGACGGAGTACCGCAAGACGCTGTTAGATGAAACGAATGTGATGTTTAGGAATCCGAAAGGCACTTATTTAAGGATTGAAGTTCTTGAAAGAAGTCGTTAGATAGCTAAAGTCAATCCGTGGGATGTCAGGAAGGTTGATGAGAAGAGCATGCAGGTAGGGCTGCTCAGCTTGCGAAGACTTCATCGCTTAATTCGACCATTATCTGCACGTCGAACTTCAGCTCACTCAATTATCATGCACAATTCAAGCAATATCACAGGTAATGTCTATTTGACGTAACAAGAGAGTAACAACGGAGTGGGGGGTGTATACAACAGGCAAGGCGAGCGAGTTGGGATAGGGGACACTGCGTGATGGAGGCATCCCAAATTCTGGTACAAAAATGCCTAATGAAAATAGACCGATTTTGGGTGATTCTAGCCTGCTAAACTCCATGATTGGGGGCAGAAGTTGGGGTGTTCCAGTGTGGCAGTGCTGTGGAGCTGTATTTTAGGTGATGTCATACCAAAACAGCTGACTGAATTTAGGCGCCGGGCTGATGTTTTGGTAGCATACATAGACCGTTTTTAGTGTTAAACCACTCAAATCCCAAAATATCCATGTTTCAGCCCCACTTTTCCTATGTTTGCTCCATACAGTGGGATGGGAGAACATACGAGTCACGAGCGAGATTGGGATTGTCCGACAACGAGAAGCAACAATGATCACACGACGAGCCCACGAGTCCAAGGCCTAAACCGTCGACGAAGGCTGTTAGCCCGAACAGAACGTGGGACAGAAAGAACAAGGCATACCTGAACGACAAGTCCACACATCCAAGGCCTGAACGACAGAGGTTGTTGTGATGAGAACGA
>WSTG01000860.1:0-13208 GCA_019616325.1 Ceratobasidium sp. 394
CGACGCTTCAGCCGTCGGCGCACAGGCTCGTCGGGGGCAGGATGGGAGGCAGTAGGGGCTTCAGATGAAGGTGGAATAGGAGTCGACATGTCGAGGGATGCCGATGGCCGTCAATCGCCCCCTTCTTTGCTCTTTTATACCCGCAAAATGACCAGTGAGTCAAGCACGTTCCACGATAACGCCTTGGCGTGCATATGGCGTGCATATGGCGTGCATACATGGGCGTTATCGCTGCAGAATTAAATGTACACAAAATTCCGAATAATGTACAGGCTGAAGCGCCACCCCACGAACGTTGCTTAACAACCCTTGCGTGTACCCGCGTGCTCAACCGGGTTATCATCCGCGCCTGGGGTATCCACGGTAAGTATTTCACATCCTTACCGTGGTTTAGCCGACCCGCCCCGGGTGTCTTACTGCGGGTAGTCCCGCGGTGTCATCCGGGAACTCGCTATCCATTTTGATCCCTACCTCGTCCCCACTTTCCCACGCATCGGCTGACAAAGCAACCGCCCACGACAAGCTGTAATATCCTGTTATGCCATCTCTGGGGCTGCTGTTACTCGAAAATAGACATAAGTTAAGCTACTAATTTTATCACATTTTTGTTGAAATTTTACTCTCTCCTCGTGCCTGGGAGTAGCGGTAATCCCAGGATTTTGGGCCAACTCTCGCACGGAGCGCTCTTCTCGACGAATACCGAAGCTGTCGTTCCAGATTGCGTTTCTGTTCGTCCGATAAGGTTCAACCCATGGGTACTATTTGGCTCCCAGGAACAGGGGACAGCGTCGACTAGGACGCATATACGCAGCCGGTTAACTTCGATGAAGCTAGCCACGTGATATGGCAGCCCATCAATCTGTGCAACCATCATCTACTTTTGTCGAGCTCAGTATACAGCCAACAGCTTTGGATGCTCCTACCGTAATTGCGGCCTATCATCCTCCAGATAGCACGGGTATTCTGAATGGCAGCCGAGGAAAATATCTGGGGACCCGAGTTTAGTCAATACTCTACGCAGAGCTTTGAACCCCAGCTTGCGGCTATCTCGGATGCGGAGCTCGATGTTTTCTACGAAAGGCACAAGATTCTTCCCCGAGAATATCTCGAAAATGCACTACGTAGGTGCGATCCGAGAGATGAGACATTTGGCGAGCACCTGGCGTTGCCACTGGTTGATACAATCAACGCACTCTGGGCGTACATAGAGGCAAGTGACTGTGAAGTGAGTGTAGCCTATCCTTGTTTCCGATATTTGGGCTTAGTTTAATGTGATTTGCGCGCAATCTCAACTCAAAATGATAGGCTCTGACGCACTACTATGGGTTTCTCTGCGTCCGACATCTGTTGTATGCCACTAGTATGGCTGTCCTCAAAGAAGCGAAGATTGAGCATGGGCGACGGAGCCTGCGGAGTCGCCCAGGCAATTCTGGGACGACGTGCAAGCGCCGAGGAAACAAAGACACATACACGTGACTTTGAACCTCCGCTGCTCGACCACGATAGTCTGCGCGCTCGCTCCTCGTCCCCCTCTCGTTTTCTTTCGTTTCCCATCCCACCCCTAGCTCGCTATCACGCAGACATGGCACGCTACCACCCGCCACCACAGAAATGCGACGTCTGCGCCCGACGCGCCCCCGATAGCCAGTGCGACGGCGATTGGCCATGCAATTACTGCCGCAGGTACTATATCGAATGTTTCTACGACGGCGAGTATGGCCCCCCCGAGGAGCAAGCTCAACACCACAACGAGGACGAGGACGAAATCCCGGATCCACCGCCCCGCAGGGAGGACGGACATCGCTCGCGGCCGAGACAAGTATCTCCACCTGACGACCGCCCGGCCCGTCACCACCACCAGGCTCCACGCAGCCCAGAGCCACACCGAGGACGCGACGGACGCCGTGATCATGCACGCCGCGAGCGCAGCCGCAGCCGCAGCCGCGAGGCTGACCGCTCAATACGCTCCGACCGCAGCCGTAGCCCCAGGCGCGACCGCAGCCCCGATCGCGACCGCCACAAACGCAGGGACCGATCTCCTCACAACCGCTACCGCAACAACCACAGTTCCCGTCGTTCGAGCCACAGTAGCCGTTCATCCCACCATTATCGCCAGCGCTCTCGGAGCCCCGAGCGCCGATCAACTCGCAAACGGTCACGCAGCCCGCGCAGGCGATCTTATGAGCGGAGACGCTCCCGCTCCCCAAGACCGGACCATAGACGGTCGCGATCCAAGTCCCCGACCAAGTCGAGCACCTCATATTCCGGATATTCCGGCCGCTCCACACGCCGCAGCGACAACATTTACGGCGGTACGTGTCCCTTCCCGCCTTTCTTCCCCTTCTGCACTCTCCTATGCCTTCTCTTGCAACTGCCTGGCCTCCGTGCCCCATTTTTCCTCGTTACCTTGCCTGCCCATGCGTGGCCCACATCCTCCTTTCCCCTACCTCGTTGCCTGCCCATACGTGGCCCTGCCTTAGCCTATTATAAAAACCGCCTGCCCCTAAGTGGCTTACTCTTCGAGAATTCCCCTCCCGCATCTTCTTCTCCTCTCCCAAAACCACGTCACTCACCCCATCACCATTAGGCCGCCCGTCGCGCACTTTATCTGCTTTTAATTTCTTCAACCTTCCAACCCCCCAGGACTAGCCCCCGTACAACCATGACCCCACCCATATCGCTTGCCCATTGATCTATATTTTTTCCGTTCCTTCTTTACCACCATGTACCTGCCCCCCCTTTTTCTCGCACCAATACACAACCTTGCCTTCTCCAAATGTCGCGTAAACATACCGCCCTATCAACACACACTGACAAAACCCTCCACCTTACGTCAGACCACAACCCTATGTTGAATATCTCTAAGAATCGACATAGACCTGACCTCGCGGCGGGTGTCCTTGCACCACCCGACGACGCTATGATACCCGCGGCCGTACGGAAGGTATTCGACAAGGGCCTCCGCACGCATATTCCGTTCACAAACCTCACGGATGCACACTGCCAATCGGAATTTTTGACCATGCGCCACGAAGAGCATACTGTACGCATCGGCCCCGGGGGCACAGCCATCACAACCGCGCCGGACCTGCCGGCCAATGACCCAGACGAAATGCGATTGTCCTTCGTCGAATGGCTCCAGTCGATTAAGCGATTCCTAATCCTTATCACGGAATACCAACCCCGTAACGCCGCCGCGTGGAATGACCACATGGTCATCGTTTGCAACCACCCCCTCCGAGACTCGCACTGGCCCTTGGTATTGCGATATGACATCGAGTTGCGTAAGCGCTCGTGCAACGGAGCAATCGACGTCGGCACATATCAAAGTCTCATTTTCGATAGTCTACGTGAAAAATGCCGTGACAAATCCGCCGGTCTCACCTTTCTTGCGCCGCAGGCTGCGCTGCCAAAACCCTTTCGGAACCAACCTGCCGCCGGAACGTCTTCACGTGCAGCACCGGGCACGCTCGCAGCCCCCGCATCAGGCTCCACAAACCCTCCACCACCAGCCCATAAGCACGGCAAATGCTTCCGCTGCGGTCTCAAAGGTCATCCCGCAAGAAAGTGTACAAGCGAGACCCTCGCGAACGGCCGCCCGATTATCATCACACTCGGCCCCAAAAATTCCTGGCTCCTTGACGGCAAATCTTTCTGCTACCGGTTTAACAACCCCTCCGGCTGTGACCTCTCGCCTTGCCTCAACCCACCGCACCGATGCTCCCTCTGCCGCGCCACCGAACACGGCGCCCAAGCCTGCCGGGCCTGACCCCCGGAAGGTCTCCTGTCTCCTGCCCCACGATATCTGGGAATCCGAGCTCCGCGCCCTCGGATTATGGGAGGAGTTTAAGGATGTTCCAACTGGCCTGCGCGAAGGGTTCCGCATCGGCGCCGTAGACCCCGTCACAAAATCTTACATTCCCAATAATCATAAGTCGGCGCTGGACCGCCCCGGAATCATCCATGAACATATCAACAACGAGGTACTTGCCGGACGTTATACCGGCCCATTTGACTACGATACCCTCTCCAACTTAATCGGCCCTTTCCGCACTGCCCCACTTGGCACAGTAGATAAATCTTCTGCCCCCGGTAAATTCCGGGTTATCCAAGACTTTTCATTCCCGCGCGACAGCTCCCCGGGCACCTCCCTAAACTCCCAAATCGACACCAACAAGTTCACGTGCACATGGGGATATTTCCATAACGTCTTTGAGGCCGTTGCCCGTGCCCCACCAGGATCTAAGGCCGCGACTTTTGACGTAGACGCCGCATATCGCCAGATGCCGATAAATGTACTCGACCAACCACACATCGTCATACACTGGGACGGAAAATTTTGGGTCGATCATCGAGTTCCATTCGGCGCCGCAAGCTCCAACGGCATCTTTGGCCGATGCGGAGACGCCATGGCACGGTTTTATGAGCTCCACGGATTCGGCATCATTTTCAAATGGGTGGACGATTTTCTCTTCATCCAATCCCCGCGTGATCAATTTTCTCCGGGTTTCCACCCCCCATTATTCTCCGAAGAGGCTATTTACCAATTGGCCGAACGCCTTGGCTGGCCGTGGAAACACGCCAAGACCAAAATGTTTGCATTCATCTTCACATATCTCGGCTTTCTCTGGGACCTAGAACGGAAATGGGTTAGCATTCCCCCAAACAAGCGCGACAAGTACTCAGCCCGCATCCGAGACTGGCTCAAACGGCCCAAAGTATCCCTCAAGGAGACCGAGATTCTCGTCGGTTCCTTAATACACTGCTCACTCGCTGTACCCGAAGGCCGCTCTCGCTTGGCCGGCATCATCGCGTTCGGCACCACCTTTCCGCACGCATACAAATTGCGATTCCTCACCCTCGCCCCTTCACCCAAAGCCATCGAGGACGCTCAGTGGTGGCTCGACCGCCTTGCCCACGACGATTGCGGTTCCCCAGTCCACCCCCCACCCCCCGCACTTGACATTGCCATCCACACGGACGCTTCAACGTCGTTCGGCCTGGGGGCCATCATCGGGGGCCAATTCATGGCCTGGCGACTCCTTCACGGTTGGAAGAAGGACGGCCAAGATATCGGATGGGCCGAGGCCGTCGCTGTCGAACTTGCCGTCCTATGGCTTGTTGCCCGCGGTACCCGCAACGCCTCAATCACAATCCTATGCGATAACCAAGGTGTAATCGGTGCATGGGGCAGTGGCCGGTCCCGGAATTTCCAGCAAAACGAGGTTATCGCACGCATTGCAGCAACCGCCGCAGAAAACAACCTCTGGATCTCGCTCGCGTATGTCCCGTCGGACCAGAACCCAGCAGACCGCCCCTCACGTGGCCTGCCTCCCGCCGAGGCAACCCCAGCCCCGCTCGCTTTACCTGTTCCACGCTGCCTGGCACCATTCATGGCCGCAGCCACTTTATGATACGGATCTATTTCTTCATTATTTTGTTCATCGCACCTGACATAATACGCCATGTTCCTGTCTATTATGTATATTCCCTCTTAGCAGTTCGCTGTCGGCCCAGGCCCTCTCGTTTTCATGTTTAGGTACAATCTCCGTTGTCTTAATCTATACACAAACAACATGCCCTATTGCAAATCGCACCACGTGACCGCGTGCCCCAGCCCTTGTTATACCCACACCTGATTGCACCCACCGTCCGCGGGATCACACCGATGGAACCGCTCCACCAGGCATCCCCTGCTATCAAACCATTGTTAAACTCCTTCCACCCTTTCCGCATCACCAATGCACATCAAGACCGCGCCTATCCAGGCCCACGTACAACAACCCCAAGCCACTCCTCCACACGCGACACCCCGGACCTCGACTATTTCCACGTTATCAATATCCAGCGCACGATCGCGAAAAGTTTCGCATCCAAGACACTCCAAAACTATTCGGCAACGATCAATTCCTTTCTTACCTGGTGCGACAACAACAATATTCACGAGAGCTTACGATTCCCCACTTCCGAATACGTCTTATGTGCCTTCGTCGCATCCCTCGCGGGCTACAAATCCAAATCCACTATAAACGCCTCCCTAGCTGCGCTTAAAGCCTGGCACGACGCGAGCGGGCGCTCATGGAATGACAGTCCGCGCCTATCCCTGGTAACGCGAGGTGCCGCAGCTAGCGTCCCGGCCTCGTCAACTCGCCCACCGAGAAAGCCAGTTACGTCGAACATGCTAATCTGCCTCGCCAACCATTTGGACCTTGATTCACCTCGCGACGCCGCCATTTTCGCAGCAGCCCTCATCGCATTCTGGGGCCAGTGCCGTCTGGGCGAACTCCTCGGCACGGCCAAGCTCAAACACGACCCATCCAAAGTCCCATCCCGCAAATCTCTCGGTCCCCCCATCTCGGCCGACGGATCCCGCGAGCTCACTTTACCCTCAACCAAAACCCGTTACTCCTCGGGGGAGACAGTGGCTCTGACCGCCCAACTCAACCCGATAAACCCAGTCACCGCTATCGCGCACCTTTTCTCAATTACCCCAAACATCCCGGCCACGGCCCACCTCTTCGCTCACGGAATACCGAACCGCCCAGACACATTCCACTCCCTCACCAAGGAGGCATTCCTCGCTCGCGTCAACCAAATCTGGAAGTCCACCGGTTTCCCTACCGTCTCGGGCCATTCCTTCCGTATTGGCGGCACCTCCCATTTACTCAAAGCCGGAATCGCACCCGAGATTGTCCGATCCATGGGTCGATGGTCCTCCGACGCACATTTTCGTTACTGGCGCGACACAACGTCCTTAGCCATAAACCACGCCGAGAATCTCGACCCGTCATCCATACGCGATAAAGCCAAGGCGCACCCCCGCCCGCGCGAGGCACCATCTCGCAGAACCCACAGACCGGCGCCTCCTAGGGGGCGACCTTATTAAATACTGCCTATTCAATAAGGTGCACGGGCCGGGCGCGCCTCCTCTTCATTGCTCGGCTGGATCGTCCGCCCACCGTCCAACGATCCATCGGGGGCGAGCCTCCCATCGCGTTACGGCGCCCCGGTACCTCACCATCCCCACCGCCGCTGTCGCGGCGCCGGGTCCCCCACCCACACCGGACTCTGGCGTATGCCTGCATTGTACACAATCGCTCGTCTATACAGAAATATACACGTTGTTTCCCGCCGCGTACAGAGACCCAGATTGAGCATGGGCGACGGAGCCTGCGGAGTCGCCCAGGCAATTCTGGGACGACGTGCAAGCGCCGAGGAAACAAAGACACATACACGTGACTTTGAACCTCCGCTGCTCGACCACGATAGTCTGCGCGCTCGCTCCTCGTCCCCCTCTCGTTTTCTTTCGTTTTCCCACCCACCCCCCTTATCATGGCATGACGCCAGATCAGGCCCACCGGCCCGCGAGCTTTCCTTCGCGTCCCGGCGCCCCGGTACCTCACCAACCCCACCGCCGCTGTCGCGGCGCCGGGTCCCCCACCCACACCGGACTCTGGCGTATGCCTGCATTGTACACAATCGCTCGTCTATACAGAAATATACACGTTGTTTCCCGCCGCGTACAGAGACCCAGACTATTGACAAAGTTGTTAGCTCTCTACGTCCGGGAGCAAACTGGAGCGACTGGGCTCAAGCGGTGGCATTTGAAGCGCTAGATACGACAGCCAGGGCGATGAGAGATCCCGACTCGTTCAGTGACTTTTGCGAAATATTTACACAGAGTCCCACTTTTATCACCAACTCAACCAATGGTCTTCGAGCCGACATCCCGTTAATTACAACAGCACTCTGGAAGTCCCGAGACTCGTTTCTTACCTTGTGTTCACACGGCCTTCTCCCTGGGTCTGCATTGTTTCTTCTTGCTCTGCTGAACATATTATCGACATACCCGGATAGAAAAGAGTAGGTGTAGCGTCAATCTATTGATATACTGCTTCTTTTTGACGGTCTTCTTTTCGAAAGTATTTGCAGGAAGCTAGTGTTCCTACAAGAGCTTGGATTTCGTCTCTTCCTCGTCGGGTCCCACCGCGATCGGCAGATCCTACACTTTATATGCATGTCCGCCGCTCAGACTGACATCACTTGGGTCAAAAAGGGCAGCCGTGCTGCAAGTCCTGAAGATAGTCGCGCAATTGCTCAGGCGTACATTGGTTTACTCCTGGTATCGCAGCAAAACTCCAATACCAAGTCCCTCCCCATCGATTTTATGGGTGACTTGGCCAGTTTTGTGTTGCACGTAACAGAATGGAACCCCTCAGCGACCACGAACGAGATGATCGATACTGCCCATGCAACTCTTCAATTTCTCTGGCTGCTTTTGGAGGGCCGAGGCCGAATTCCCGTAGAGGATCACCACAAAATTAGACTCTATGCCAAGTCGATTTTTGAGTTCTTCCGGTGAGTGCACCGTAAATACTCAAAAACTTGTTTGATGTGGGTTCTTGGCTCAGGTATCTGCAACGAAAACGGGTTTCAACCCCGGCAAAGCAACGCCGATTTGCTGAAATGCTTGCTAAAGCTGAAATCATTGCTCTCGTAGGGCGGATTCTGCTACTAGTACTTGAGGAAGGTACGTCAGACTTGTCCATTGAGGAGCAAGCAACTGAACGAAACTAGGGAATGAGTTCAAGAATGTAGAGCTGCTCGATGAAACAATCGCAGAGCTCATTCAGCTAGAGAATATCATTGACAAGTCGGAGACTGCCGCCCCCGAGCTCTTTCTGGAATCTAAAATCGAATGGGCCAAGGTGCTCCATCGATTTGGAGCTTTCGCCGATATGCACGACTATCACCCCGCCGAAGCAAACGGGTTTCGCTTAATCAGCATGTCAGGCGCTTGGCATCTATTCACGCCCGCAATGGGAAAAGACTCCACTCATACACATCAGAAGTGCATATATCCTCGATGTTCTCGTCTGTTTTTGAACGAGACGAAGTTCGTAACGTACACTATGTGTGGGCGATGCAAGAAGGCTGTATACTGTGACTCGGCTTGCCAAACCGCGTGAGTGCTCCATTCATGTTTTTAACCAGCCCACCATTTACTCGTATCGATTACACTGCTTTTAATAGGCATTGGCAGCTAGCGACCTCAGAGTCGCATCGCCTGGAATGCCAGTCCTCGAGCGGCTAAAGCGTGCCAAAGTATCTGGCGGGTTTAAACGGGACAGTAGCCTGGTCGCTGGTTGTACTTGTACTCATGATTTTGCAGAATTTAACCAGTCGGTCTCTGGGACGGGATTCTTGGGTTCATGCGTCTTAATTATGTCCATGCGATTGAAAGATACATTGGACAATGCAGTCAATAAGTCGGCAGCTGTTGCTCTATATTCTTTCCATGACTGGTTGCAAAGCTTGAGTGATCTCGCGGGTGTTATTATGCTCGTTGGGGGAAGAAAATATGTCAGGAAACAACCCAGAAAGAGCATGTATGATGTCGGGCACGCTCAGTACGCGGTATCGGTTTAAACTTCCGCTCGGCGTCGGATACCCACCCCAAAGGTTTCGTTACTCCCGGCCAACACAGGAAATAATGTCCGCCGAGTACAGTATATGCGCGGTCAATGCGATTTGGTCACCGTCAGCGGACACAGGTAATCGGTTTGGTGTTCCAAAATTTATGCTCACAAGCGTAAACTCGCACCGCTGTCGCAAGCTATTTGTAGATGTTCTCACACTTTGCCGATGTATGGACATCAGAGTACAGTACCTACCTCGGGGCGGACAGGTTGTCCCGTGACATGTAGCACCTCGAATTTCAAAAAAGAACTTAGTCGCATTACCTCCGCCCCGTGTTCGTCTCTACCCCGCTTCCGGCTGTCTACTGTCTAGTCCAGTGACTGCAAGTGTCTGAGTGGCCACTATTTATACAACACTGGGTTATTTGATCCTCCTGTGCACTTTGGCCGAGCGTACATTTTCCCCAATTCGAAAGGCGCTCAGCATGGCAAAACATATTTGGGGGCCAGGGTTCGATGAATACTCCGTGCGTAGGTTTTATCCTCGCGAACTACATATGTCAATCAAAAAAGTCGAAACGTTTCATAAAACCTATGGGATCCCACCTCTGGCCCTTCTGGAAGACACGCTGTGCAAAGGTGATCCTCGAGCAACTGATTTCGGATTCATGAGTGTGAGTACTATTATGGGAACAATGGGGGAATACATGATGAAAACCAGTGGTCGTAAAGTGAGTGCTGAACGTATATCTCACCTCCTATCTTGACAGTTAGCGCACGGTTCGCCGCTAAATTATTTTGGGATTAACAGCTTTTCAATCGCCAGTACGGCTTTCTCTGTTTCCGCCACCTCTTGCATACGACTTGTCTCAGCAGTCTCCCCGAGTTTTACAATATCCAAATCACGCTACGACGGCAAGGAGCAAACTTGGCCGACTTATTTAAACTGGTGGCGGATGAAGCATTAAACAACGCGGAGAAAGCAATCAAAGCTGCTGCCTCCTTTGAGGGTTTTTGCGCGGTTTTTGCCAGCTCTATCTTTCTGGGGCACCTGGGTCCAGGGCAATTTGCTGCGACCATTCTCATTTTGCTTTGGCAAGATCGGGGTTCGGTTCTGATACTTTGTTTACGGGGATTGCTCCCTGGATGCTCGCTCTTGCTACTTGTTACTTTGAAGTTGCTACCTCTTCACCCGAACAAAGAAACGTAAGCCAAATGACTGGTTTTGATCGGACTCTGCCCATTTTAACCGATGTGTGGCCGGTATAGTGTCCACCAGGCTACCTTTTTTCTCCGGCACCTTGCTCTTCGGCTGTATCTTGTCGGATCTCACCGGGACCGGCAAATACTACAGCATATATTTATGACCACTCAACAAATTTTAGCGCCGGTATTCGAGCCGAATACGCTATTCGTTAGCCCAGAAGATAGCAGGACGGTTGCCCAAGCGTATTCAAGCTTGCTATCCGTGTGGCAACAAGACGAATCGAACACCAAAAACATACCTGTTAAGTTTATGGACGCTCTGAGCGGCGATGTGCTAGGCCTATCAACTTTCAACCCTTCGGCAACCACCGAAGAGCTCATAGACGTAGCCAGTACGTCTCTGAAATTTCTGTGGCTATTGCTCGAGCATAGAGGTCGGGTCCCCAGAGTCGAACACGCGTGGGTCAAGAGATACTGTTCCGGGCTTTTTCAGTTCATTTGGTTAGTGGACTTTGAGCATCCCACGGGTACCCGTTTTATTATGGTCGTTGTCTAACCAGGGTTGTGGACAAACACCTATCGGGACAAGAAGCGCGACGCGAGTTGGCACAAATGCTTGCTGAGACTGAAATCATCAGCCTCGCAGGACGTGTGGTATTGCTTGCACTAGGTCTCTGTTTATACTGTTCGTCTAGAACACTAGCTAATCAATCGATGTATCCCAGAAAAAGGGTTCCGGAATGCCGATTACCCCAATGAACCCGACACAACGCTGGAAGATCTATCCAAAATTGAAGACGTCATCAAGAAGTCTGTGATCGCCGCCCCCGAACTTTTCACCGATTCGAAGCTTGAGTGGGCCAAAGTTCTCGCATATCTAGAATCGTCCAGAGAGGTTGATATGGGACGACAAACTCACAGGGGGCGTTACGTACGGGACACATTGGAGGCCTGGACTGGGCATTCAGGCGCGCTGGAGGACAAATATTACGAGCCGCAAGAATGTGCATATCCCCGATGTGCCCGGCTGCTCACGTGCGAGAAGATTTTGAAGTCGCACTACAGATGCGGGAGGTGCAATCGGGCCGCGTACTGCGATTCAACCTGCCAAACTGCGTGAGCGTCCCCTTTAATATTTAAAATTTTTGATTATCTTGTTGTACTAATACGATAGAGGTACCCTGCAGCCACTGGCAACTTGGGACTTCGCAGTCGCATAAAGTGGAGTGTAAGCCATCAAATGGATAATCGCATGCGATCACAGTTGTCCGTGTTACAAATCTAATGAATCCGATGACATTTAGGTTTTTGCTGTGGGGCGAGCGGGCCCGAGAACTGAAGCTGCCCACGCAGATTAGCCGCATGAGCACGGAGTGTTGTTGTGCCGCTGTGAGCTGGATGCGCCATTGTGGTGTGCTGATCCGAGTGAATGCGCCCGTATGAGAATTGTTGTAATGAGAGCAAGCCCTACTGACTGTCATCGAGGGCGTACGTGGTCGAGATAGGGAGATACAAGTCCTATATTTACCGGCCCCAAACTTTGAATGCGACAGAAGCTCGGATGAGGCGGTCAATCAAGCACTGTCATTACATGCAAATTAACACAAGTGGCAAGCCAAGCCACGGATGCTGGCGGTCACGTGGCATCACGCTGGGGACCCTTGAGCGATCACCTCTCTTTGCCAAAAGCTTGCACATAAACGGCACCTTCGAACACTCTAGTTGGAATCATCGCTCATCACCAACTGATTGAAAACCCCCCGGAATGGCAGCTCAGGAAAATATTTGGGGACCGGATTTTGATCAATACTCTAGGCAGAAGTTTGAACCCCGGGCCATAAAGCTCTCGGAAGAGGAGGTTAGGAGCTTTATTGAAGTACATAAGGTCCTTCCTCTTGAATACGGCGAAAATGCGCTACGTATATTTGACCCGAGGGACCCCACATTTGGCGAGGTCACAACTGGCGTGCCACTCGGCGACCAGATTAACAGACTTTGGGAGTACATGTCTCTGAGCGACTCGAAGGAACAGGTTTTCAGGTACTACTACGGCTTTCTCTGCATCCGTCACCTATTATATACCACTTGCTTCACTATTGTCGAAAAAACGCACTCTACCGACAAGGTTCTTAGTTCTTTGCATTCGGATGCAAGCTGGAGCGACTGGTGTCAAGCTATGACTATCGAGGCTCCAGATATTGTAGCTGAGGCGATGACAGATATGGACCTATTTGAAGAATTCTGCAAGCTCTTTACACAGAATCGCACCTTTACCTCTGATTCAAGCGGCTCCGAAACGAAAACTCCACTACTTATATCGGCACTCTGGGATCACCGCGAATCGTTTCTGACACTTTGTTCATGCGGCCTCCTCCCGGGATGCGCTCTTCTTCTTCTCGCGTTATTAAAGCTTCTATCAATATACTCAAAGAGAGACAGGTGAGTGCAACGATAATCAACTTCCGCACCCCTCTCTTTTGATCGCATCTTGTCCAAAAGCGTCCGCACGCAGCTAGTCTATCTGCAGGACCTAGGCTTTAGGTTATACTTGGTTGGGTCTCATCGTGATCGACAGATCCTGCA
>WSTG01000861.1:0-13199 GCA_019616325.1 Ceratobasidium sp. 394
CATCTAACCGGTCTCTGGCTTGCCATGTAATACTATATACACAATAGACACGCTGCGTCCCTCTAACTGTTCCCGTCACGTGCGTAGGACCAGAATAATCATGGGCGCCGGAGCCTGCGGAGACACCCAGGATAGTCTGGGCCGCAGTGCAAGCGCCGGGACCAGTTTATAAGCCCCGCCACGTGATTTCCAACACCTCACGTCGCGACCACATCGATACCCTCGCCACCGCTCGTCCTTTCTTTTCTTTTCCCGCCCGCCCCCCATATCGTGGCATACTGCCAGATCAGGCCCACCGGCCCGCGAGCGTCCCTCGCGTCCCAGCGCCCCGGTTTCCTCACCACCCCTCCGCCGCTTCGCGGCGTCGGGTCCCCCATCTAACCGGTCTCTGGCTTGCCATGTAATACTATATACACAATAGACACGCTGCGTCCCTCTAACTGTTCCCGTCGCGTGCGTAGGACCAGACTACAGCTCTCCCGATTGGCTCTTCTCTTCGCATTGCGTTTGGCCCTGCAGGTTGGGTTGCACTCCTAGTTCACGCCATTGGGTATGTTACACGTCCAATTGTCAATTCACTCGATACTAAGATTTTCAATAGCGTTGAAATTTATATTCATCTCACCCCGGGGGAGGACGCCCGACTTCG
The DNA here is from genome assembly GCA_019616325.1 of Ceratobasidium sp. 394. Taxonomy (NCBI): domain Eukaryota; kingdom Fungi; phylum Basidiomycota; class Agaricomycetes; order Cantharellales; family Ceratobasidiaceae; genus Ceratobasidium; species Ceratobasidium sp. 394. The sequence continues at coordinate 650 of WSTG01000861.1, forward strand.
AAAGGTTTCCTATCAACGACAGCTTGAACGGGGCGCCGTACGACCGGGAAGCATGGGCACCACCGGCGATCGACTTGGCGACAACTTTGGCGTTGCTTACGAGCCCAAGTAATTTGCGTATTCACATGGCACATGAAGTATTGAGATTTCTCGCAACTGCGGCTTGTATATTTATAGTTGTTTCATTCTGGGCTCTCATCAAGACAATACTCTCAAGGGACCTTTAGAGTAGTTTCGTTTGTAATTCATACCAAATTTCAACGTTTGTTCCTTCCCAGGATCCTTTGGTGCAGGCAAGGAAGCCGCGCCATCAGAAAATAATTCCATTGAAGCTACGGTATCAGCGGCCTAGTACGAACCCCCAAAGTACAGGGTGTCAAACCCGCATATATCGAGTCGGAATAATATAACTCACCTATTTGAAGCCTGACCTGCCCATCCCATGCGTTAATGCCACGCCGCAGTGACTACGGGCAATTCAAAGTCCTTCGCCAAGCCTGTGCGCTTAAACCATACTCGGCCAGGCTACATTAACGATTTGTGCTGCATACGGCCTTTGTGAAGCCCAATTCGATGGTTTCAGAAGCCTGGTTTTTCGATTTAGGACACTTGCACATCCGTCACATCTTTGACCGAATGATCCTCGGTCAATCCATCATTGACGTGCACAGGGCGCGGCCGCGATCTCAACAATATAGACCACGACGCCTGAGCAACGTGCATAAAATGCCGCAGTCGTGCCGCTGCGACCTACCATTCTCACCCCGATAGCTCTATCATGTATAACCCTCCCACCCTGCAGAGCCTTTCCCATTCGGAAACCAACCCGATGGAGGACAAGAGCGGCAATAGATTTCAGCGGATCTACGGCCTTCTTGGTTTCAAGAGGGGCTATAATTTTATATTTTGTACGTCCTGCTGTCCGCTGTTGCCACAGGTCGTTGACCTCGTCCCTCGGTTGTTCCAGGGTTCATATTTGGGTAAGCCTCAGTTTGAACGGCTACAGGCTACTATCTTACCGACTGACTGCTTGAAACCAGTGGCGCAATGGTCGGCTTCGCACTTGCTCGCTTCATGTATCTTCATCCGCCTACCCTTGCCAGCAATCTAGCACCAGGCGAAGGCTACTACATGCTCACAAGTTTTTACAAACCGGCAATGCTTGTCCACATTGGCACCGTTCTGCCTGCCGGTATCTTCGCTGTTCTCCAATTCATCCCTCAGATTCGTTACAAGGCCCTAATTGTGCACCGCGTCTTGGGCTATACATCGCTTCTTTTGCTGATCATAGGCGCTTCAACGGGATTTGTATTGGGTCGCCGTTCCTTTGGAGGAGACATAGCTACCCAGACTGCAACTGTTTTCTTGGGAGCTGCCACGCTTATCTCGGCTGCGATAGCATATTATAATATCAAGCAACTTCAAATCAACGAACACCGTAAATGGATGCTTAGAACTTGGTTCTATGCGGGTACCATTATCACAACCCGGTTGGTCATGCTCATCACTGCAAACGTTCTCTCAGCTATCAACCAATATCACACAGTGCGTTCCTTCGTGAATGACCCCGTTCCTAGTACTGATATCATCTACCTAGCTATGGGCTTGCGAAGAAGTCGGGTATGTCCTGAAAAACTCGACTCTCTTCGCCGAGTACTTCCCTGGCTGCGTCAATGGTCAGGCTGGCGGATTTGTCGGCGTGCCTGTGAAATGGATCACTGCCCTACCAATCGGGTCCGCTCTTCGGGCCTCATTCGGGCCCTCAATCTGGGTCGCATTTCTGATCCACGCTGCAGGGTAAGCCGCAAGTGCATCCACTCACCCCTTTTTCTGATCCCTTTGTGTTCGTGGTTAGCATCGAGATGTATATCCACCTGACGCCCGGAGAGGACGCGCGGCTGAGAAAGATATCTTATGAGAGACAGCTCGAACGAGGTGCAAAGTATCCGGGGAGTATGGGGACGACTAGCGACCGATTGGGTGATAATTTTGGGGTCTATTACAAACCTTAATAGCACTTTGACTCAATCGAACTTTGTAGCTCAAATATGAGAGTTATCTGTAAAATAATTGTCATGATTTGTGTGAATCATAGTTTTAGCTTTGACAGAAATGCTGGCTGTGCCGGGTGATAGATACCTAGACAAGGAAAATTCCCCCAATACAGGTTGCATCCAGGCGGGTTCTATCCAAACAATATTATTCTGTGTCATAATAATCAAGTGTGGTCTAAGAAGTTGAATATGTTTTCCTGCTAAAGCTCGAGCGGGATTTTCAGAGCATATACAATAGAAATCTGGAAGAAACGACCCCCAGAATCGCAACAAGAGACGGTTGACCCCAACCTCGTTTTTACTATTGCATGCGTCTGAAAGGACTAGCCGCACGGTGCAGCACAACTAGCCCCTGTGCGATTATTGAATGAGTTCGTCCAGTACACCCGCATATACCCTATCTCTAGCGACCAATGCTGCAGTCCATGTTCAGGCCTGCTCTCTGGACCGTGTTAACTCTCGGTAGTTCATGGCATAATATATCTGACTAGTTTTTTCCTGAACACAATACGTGTCCTCAGCCTAAGTCCTGCGATTCTAGATATTATAAGCTTATCATTTATAGCGGCAAAACTACACGTCAAAATTTATTACGCCATCGGTAGCCTTGTTTAAGTGGAGGTGGGGAGGTGGTACCATAAGGAAGACCGTAACTACAACCGGGGATATGATTAAAAGCAGCAACATCACAACCTTGATCCAGGGGGACGACCGAGCGGGGCGCACCACAAGCATCACGGGCTGGAGCTCTTCCGTTCGCATTCGGAAAGCCTTAAGTCCATGTTGGCGACCGATACCAAGTTTCTGGTAGTATTTAGAGCGTTTGCTGCCAACAGCGTGTCAGGATGCTGTTCGCCAAGTACTTCCCGACGGCCTTCTAGCGTCTGGACTTGCAATGTTTCTGCCTGGTTATATAGTCCTTGTTGATGGTACGTGTTGGCAAGGGTGTGCATAGCAGATAACGTAGCAGGGTGTCGGTCACCAAGTTTTTGCTTGCGATCCTCTAGTAACTGAACCTGGAGTCGTTCCGCCTCTTTGTATAGCCCCTGTTGAGAGTATGTAGCGGCAAGGTAGTGCATAGCTTGTATGGTATGGGGATGTTGTTGACCCAGTGTTTTTGTTAGGCCCTGTAGTGCATGAGTCTGAAGCGACTCTGCTTGCTTGTATAGACCTTGGCCAAAGAACGTGTAAGCGAGTTTAATGATAGTCAATAGCGTCTCGGGGTGCTGCTTGCCGAGTGTCTGGTTGCGACTCTCTAGTACTCGAGTCCATAGTGCTCGACTTTCCTCCCAGAGAAGTCGATCGGAGTACGTGTCTGCAAGATTCTGTACGGCTGATAGGGTCATAGGGTGCTGGCCTCCGAGCGTTTTCTCCCTGGTCGCTACCACTTCGCCCAACAGTGCCCCGGCTTCTTTGTACCGTTTTTGTTTGGCGTACGTGACGGCGAGGTTGTGCATCACGGATAACGTGTCGGGATGCTGGTCGCCGAGTCTCCGTTTTCGATGCTCTAACACTTTGACCTGAAGCGGCTCTGCCTGCTCGAGTAAACCTTGTTCGGAGTAAGAGTTGGCCAGACTATTCATGGCATATAGCGTGTTGGGGTGCTGATCGCCTAGTACTTCGTTCAGGCCTTCTAGCGCGTGGGTCATGAGCGGATCTCCTAGTGTGTAAAGGCCTTGGCGGAGGAATGTAAGAGCAAGTTGGCTCACGGACAAGAGCGTGTCAGGATGCCGTGCGCCGAGTGCCCGGTTGCGGCCTTCCAGCACCTCGGCGTACAACGTCTCCGCCTGCTTCCACAGGCCTTGGTCGAAGTACAGAGTGGCAAGATTTTGCATGACCAATAGCGTGTGAGGGTGCCGGTCACCGGATATTTGTTTTCTAGCCGCTAGGATCTGGACATGTAGTGTTTCCGCCTGTTTGTATAGGCGTTCTTGATGGTATGTGACGGCAAGGTTATGCATAGCAGCCAGTGTCTCAGGATGTTGATCACCAAGTCTCTGCCTGCGGCCTTTTACTACCTGAACCCGGAGCACTTCTGCCTCCTTGTGAAGACCCCGTTGGGCGTACGAGTTCGCAAGGTTATCCATCATCAAAAGTGTGGAAAGGTCCTGGTCACCAAGTGTCTGCTTGAGACCCTCGAGCGCCTGGGTCTGCAAGGATTCTGCTTCCTTGTATAGACCTTGATGTAAGAACATGGAAGAAAGGTTGTTCATGGCGAGCAGAGTATCGGTATGTTGTTCACCAAGCACCTGCTTGCAGATTGCCAGCACTCGGGTTAGTAGCACCTCTGCCTGCTTGTATAGGCCTTGGCAGGCGTATGTGAGGGCGAGGTTGTTCATGTGGCCCAATGTCAATGGATCCCGTTCGCCAAGCGTTTCCTTCAGGTTATCTACCACCTTTGTTTGTAGTTCGCTCGCTTCCTGGAAGTGTCCGGCTTCGGAGAGAACATTGGCAAAATATATGGCGCATGCAGTGTTGATACGATGGGTGTATTTCAGCACATTCCAAATATGCCACTGAAGTGACCGACGGAACGTGTAGCCCTCTAGACTTTCTTCCCGGATAGCCGATAGGCCGATCAGGTATACCGTATGCATGACTCCCATTTCGAGCGAGTGAGGGATTGCTGTACGGACCCAGTCCTGCACGAGCACATGCAGCTCGTACGTGCGATTGACTCGGTCAACGCTAATTAGCGAACACGAGACGAGCTCCCCCATCACGGCCATGAATGCATCTATGTCCCACTCGTGGTTCGTATCTAGAAACAAGTTCAAATACTGCGAGACGTAGGCTAGTGGCTCCTGATCGTCCTCGCTGGGAGTCATTCGATTCTGAAACACTTTGACGCCAGCTGCAGCGTGCCGGAAGAGATGCTCGGTTATTTGGTCACGTTTCAAGTATGCCAGTAGCCAGAGCATTTGTTGCGCGCGGTCGCTTAGCAAGCCATAGCTCATTTTCCAGGTCGCATAGACAGTCTTCTGGTAGCCGTCCACCTTTACTGGCATCTGGCTGTACTTCTCGAGAGTCATCTGAGGCTGTTTGGCGTATAGATCCAAGTAGTGGGTAAAGCTGCAAGAAACATGCCAGACGTATGCGCCCGCTTGCACAATAGCAAGCGCCAAGTATCCCACCGCCTGTGATCGGGAATATTTTTCATGAGTGCGGTCCCAATGAGGTTTTGAAACGTCGTTACCTGGAGTATACCAATCGCAGCACTTTTCTCCTCATCCGACAGGGTTTGGTCGTTCATTCTCGACACTGTCATGAGTAGTTGCAGCCCTTCCGCAGGCTCCATCGCAGATACGTTATAGTCAGAGTCAGGTCCTTTCGCTAGTAGAGCAATGTCCCGGCTACGAGTCGTGACCAAGATACATCCATGCGTTCCACTCGGAAAATACTGGGATAGACCGATGCTAGGATCGTCCGCATTATCGAACATTAGCAACCAGGGCTTCGTGTATGAACTGAGCCATAGCAGGGCGTCGTTGTAGGTCCGGCCGATCCTGCGCGCCAGGGCAATATCCTTTAATGCGCACTTCAGACTTTCGGCCGAGGTAGCGTCCACGTAAATTACATCCGACCAACGATCGCGTGTTCGCTCGATCGTTTGTAACGCAAGCTGGGTCTTCCCGGTTCCACCAAGTCCATGAAATACGAATACGCGACGCTCTTGAGTGGGACTGGTAAGGCAACCGATGGCTTGCTCGATCGGTTTGTGGCGCTCGATATATACGGGGGTCGGCGCGGGACACTGCTTGACACCTAGCTCTGGCTCTTGCATGATCTGACCGTCTACGATCTCGAGAATGAGTTTTCTCCCTCCCCGAAGTGAAATATATCCACATACCGATCTGATCCATTGCAATTATCCCCCTCCTGCCCACAATCGCCCTTGCAGCCTTCTCCATAATCTCGTTTGTCCGCGCCTTTAGCATATACGCCCTCGTATGCGCTTTGATCTCCCCTAACCTGTCCCAGCTACCAATGCGCACGCTTTGCATGCCTTGATCCACGTTCAGCCGGAAGTAGACATCGGGTACCGCTTGGAACCGGACAGCCATTGTCTGTGCCATTCGCTCGTTATCAGTCGCAATATCCCTCATCGCGACAATGAGGTTGGTAGGAAATATGCGCTGAAATGGGCTCGGCTCGGGGATGTGGATTGTACGAGGGTGTCCACCGCCAATGCTGAGGATACATGCGACGCGTCGGTTCGGGTATAGAAGCTTCGCCTCGGCTAGCACATATTCGATCGGGTTGCTGCACCCCATCGCAGCGTCTACAAACGACCCGCGAATGCCTTGGTCTTCAATTCCGATGCTTTTAAACATCTCGGGATGAGCGGTCGCTGCTCGGAGGGCTTCCCAGATAGTGCTATTTGGCCCCTGATTGGCGCGAGCCGAGTAGGAACGGAAGATGGTAGGTATGCCAGCGTTCATATTATGTTTGGACATTGCAAACACCATACTTCAACGCACCCAAGGGTTAGTCAAGCCTCTGGGTGTTCAATAGCACTACGGCTCACGTTTTACATCCCCCAGAGTCCGCCCGCTTGTCTAGCATCGGCTCATTTTCGTTCCCGGTCACCCTCCGTATAGTGTCCTTCAGCGCCTTCTCCATCTTTGAAGCCTTGAACGTTCCCTCCCCGATAGTCTTCTTGTCCGAGAACACCTCGTTGGCAAGTCTTGCAAGGCCCGTCATCGCGTGCTCCGTCGTCATACCAAGTCTGCCAACCATGACGGCTATTATTCTAGAAAATGTATCCTGTGTTAGTCGTGAACCATGGGAATACCAATTGCCCTTACGCCGCAATACCCCCTCCAGCTACGATATCAAAGTGCTCTCCTACCAACGGCGGCTCCTTCAACCCGTTTTCCGCCTGAACCCTTCTCATCATCTCATCGAGAGTGGTAATCGTGGAGAGCCCTCCAGCACCGCTGCTGTCTGCGCCAGCCATTGCACATGAACGTCAAGTGTGCTAGGCACGAAATCCGAATGGCCTACCTCCGACAAGTATAGATACACCTCGATCATCGCTCTCGCTATCCGACATGGTTGAATTTGCTGCTGTGTGAAACGACAATAGAGAACACAAATCACTGATGGTGGCGGGCAGACAAATCAGAATGAAAGCACGGGACCAGGCAGGGGACCAGGCTGATCACCGCATTGCCTGTTTCCAAATAGAACCATACAGCGGCAAACCAAACTCTTTCCAACTTTCATTACGCGGGTGCTGTTCTTTGCCGACAGTAGAACGTACATGATTGATTGGACAGGGCGCGCTTCGGGAGTCCATGGGAACATTTCCACCCGAATCGCCTTGTAATCCCAAAATTTGGGCTATCCCAAGGCATCCCCCGCTATCAAAACCCTCGAATGCGGCTCAAGCAATGGGGGGGGGGGTCAGAAATGAGTATCCGAGCTGGATTAATTACACGCGGGCAACCTTGCCTAGAGATTGTCCGGTAGGCCGTGTGTCGGATTAAATCAGGAATTAGAAGATTCGCAAAGGCGGACGAGAGAAGGAAGGTTGTCAGACACCGGGCAATCTTGTTCGCAGCCAACAAATAGTCGAATCAGTCGCATGTTACGCCAGACGTCGCCTCCAAGACAGATTCATGGTCCGTGAAACGAGTAGGATCCTAACGCTGAAGCGATATGAAGGACGTGGCGCAAGTCCATGTCGTGGTCGAGACGGATCAAAATCCCCCCAATCCGGAATTTCCAACACGCCAAAATAAAGATTTAAACAACTTCCTCTGACATCACACCTCCAGACAAACACAACGTGAACTCCATTACGACCCCCATAATCTATACACAAAGCACGAAATTAAACAAGACATATACAACTCTTACTCGCTCTTGCCCTTGGCACCAAACACTGAGCGTCGCTCAGCCTCGTTGGCAGCAACGATTCCCTCTTGCTCGGCCTGTTCGAGGAGCTTCTTTTCAACGGCCGCACGGTCCTTGGTAGACGCGGCGGCGATACGTTTCTTGTACGCGCGGTACTTGTCGTCGGTGCCGAACATGTAGTCGAGCCAGCGGAACGAGGTCGAGTAGTTCTAGAGTGAAAAAAGTTAGAATGAATGGTGGGATGGATGGGTGGGTGCTCACGTTGACAAAGGCCATGTGATGGAAGTCGTGATGATCAGCGCCAGACCAGAACGGAATGAAACGGTTCAACGACCACGGGAAATCTAGAGCACATTCAGCCCCAATCACCCTCCCAAAAAACGCAAAAGAAACGCACCATATCCAGAGTGAGCATCAATCGCCTGAAACAACCTCAACGTAACCCAAACATAAACCGTAAAAATATGCAAGTTCTGCGTAACCCAGCAATACAACAACGGCCCTCCAATCGTCCCAGCACCCAAAATCAACACTTCAGCCGGATGCGCATACTCGGCAGCCAAACCAAACGGCGCGCTGTACTTGTGGTGGATCTTGTGAATGTGCTTGTAGAGCGGACCATAGTGCAGAGCTTGGTGTGCGAAATAGTGGAACGCGTCTTCGAAGACGAAGAAGAATGCGACTTGGGCTGCGATGGTTTGCCAGGCTGGCATGGGGACTTGCCAGGTTTGCATGCCGCAGGCTTCGGCGAGGGGGTGGAAGAACCAGATCTGGGGGAGTTCGATGGTAAAGTGGGAAAAGAGGACGAGCTTGGTGCATTCCCATTGCTCCTTGGCGGAAGGAACTTTTCCCTGGACGAAAAAACGGAATGAGCGTGGCGGTCGAGAGAGAAAATGTAGACGACTTACAGGCTGAAGTTTCCATCTCCTAAAGTAAGGAATAGCATCAATGATAATCCAAGGCACACATCTCCCAAAGTAGACGACCTAAAAAACGAAAAAAGCATCAACACCAGCACTCGAGAAAAAAACAAGCAACCAACCTCGTGCATAATAAAGCTCATCAAGCCCGTCGCGATAATCGGGTTCCCAATCCACAAGTACCACGCGGCCCAATACGACTCGAGCCAGTTGAGCTTGGAAAAGTCGGTGCCGGCAGCGTCGTACAGCTGCGCGGCGGTCGCATGGTGGTCGAGGACCGTCGAGTTCATGGCGGAAGATGGGGGCAACAGCAAGTAAAGAGCGAGCGTATATATCTGCAAGTGGGGAAGAAAAAAAAAGTCCACAGTGGTCCGAGCTAGAAGGTCCGCCTTTTAATCCAAAAAATCGAACGATCGCGCGTATGATGCGACGCGCTCCACATTCCGTCAGGGTCCACGGAAATATTTCCGACCGTTTCCGGGCATCTCACGTGACCGTGACAAAATCAAATGAACAACAAAATGTATATTAAATGACACGCATACAGCTATATCCCCGCCCAACACCGGTCCCCCAAATCACGCAACGGCAGCTGTTTCCCTGGTCTCGGTCACCACCGCGTTGACCCATTCCCAAATCGCCCGCTCGAGCATATCCTCCCACCCGCTCTCGTGCTTTGCGATCACGATCGGCGAAAACTGGTTCGACGCGACGACTTCGGTCTCTGGTGCGGGCGCCTGGTGGAAATGTCGCGTCTTGCTCGACGCTTTGGGCCCGGCCGGGACAATATCAATTACATAACGCAGTTTGAGTGCGCTGGACAAATTGCGTTTAGTAAGAAATAAAAAGTGGCGAGATGTCGACTCACGCGGCCCAGAGCCCGAGATTCTCCTTGCGCCTAAACGTAAACGAACCCGCGGTCTTTTCTTCGCTTGTCGCAGCCGCAGTATTGTGGATACTCTGGCTGTTGATGAATCCCCACGCTTTCTTGCTCCTGCGCACCGCCGAATTATAAGCAGCGCAGAGCATCTGGCCGTCGGACAAACACAAAAGTAGCGAGTCGCGCGTGGGACAAGTCGGTAAGAGCGGTACGAGCGACGGAGGCAAAAAGCATCGCAACAACGCGTTTGTTCGTGCTATCTCTCGAGTCAGTCCACGCCCAAGGTAATGCAAGATAAAACACACCAATAAGATCCGACCCAAACGGCTCCGTCGTCGCCCAGAGTGGCAACTCCTCACTCTCTCCACTCGCCACGTCCTCTTCATCCTCTTCGACGACCGTCTGGTCTTCCACCGTACTCAAATACCTCATCGCCTCGCTCAACGCGCTCGACACCCTCCGATTCGCACCCAGCCCGCCCTCCTCTTCCGAATCCGACATGACATTCGTCGGAGTCTCAGACTTTCGCCCCTTTTTCCGCTCTCTCTCCCACCCCCGCTTTCCAACCCTCGCAGGCCCATTAAACAGCACCATGTCCACAATATCCAAGTACCGCTTAACAACCGTCACCTCGTCCAACATATCGTCATACCCCATATCACTCCGATACAGCCAACCTCCGCCAAGCACCAGCCGCTCGTCCCACACCTCGCGCTTCTCCGGCTCGTCCTCCATCAACTCTTCCTCGTCCGATTCCGACCAAACTTGCACAGCTCCACGCCCGTGCACGAGCATCGTCGAGGTCGTCACGCCAGTCGCAATCTGTAAACGCGGGAGACCACCTCGAGCGGCGGGCGAAAACGTCGAGAGGGACGTGGCGCTCTCGCGCTCCGCTTCGTCCCCCGAATGAAACATCCCCGGCGACCCAACGCGGTCCGCAGGCGTATCACTCCGAGAAGACGCAGACCGTCCATCGTTGGACTGCGAGACGGTCGTATTAGGATCCGGCTCGGCCCCCGGTATCCTCGCGCGCTCTTCCAGCCCACGTAGCGCGGTCAACACATCCAGCGCCGCATGCCGAACAAGCCCAACAGGCTCCTCCTGTTTTATCGGAAACGGCTGACTGAATATCGGAAACGTCGATGTCGGAAACGGCTGACTCGACATTGGAAACGCCTGGCCCGACACTGGAAACGACAGACTCGATGGCCCGCCCGAAGCCGTGCTCGCATTCGACGCGCCCGTGTTTTGCGCCGAGAGCGACGGCGAGAGGCTAGGCCGAGGCGACGACGACACCGACAACAAACTCGGCCGGGGAGACGCAGATCCGGGCAGCAGGCCCGGCCTGGACGAAGGAGGTGCCGGCAAATTCTGCTCCATCACCGTCGCTAGTGACTGTGTATCCGGGTTACTCGGCACAGGCCGCGAGGGCGAAGGAGCCGAAAACGCCGGAGAGCGGTACGACGCGGGGATCCTGGCCTTGTGCGTCGGATGGTCGTCCGGGAGAGAAACGACATAATCCCGCACAGACCGAATGGCACGTGTAGTAATCCGTAGCGTTGACAAGACATCAAATGACGAAGGTTCAGGCTGAGGCGTCAATTTATCGTCCTGCGGCGGGTTTGCACCAATTCGCCACGCGTGTTCAACGGCTCTGAGGTCTCGAATAACACCCGGGCGGAGGTGATCCGGGTCAAGCTCGTACGTCTTGGGGATATGGACCCACGGCGGCCGACTCGAGGTCGAAGCAGGCACCATGGGCGACGGTGGAAGCTCCGGTATAGACGTCACGCTCAACGCAGCCCGGACGTGTCGCGCACCGCCGATAGCAGGTACAAGGCCTTTACGCCTTCCCGCGGGGCTAGCCTCGCCTCTCCCATCAGCTATCAACGCGCAAAACAGGGTGAAAAATCTCACTTTTGCTTGGCCGCAATCCCGGTCTTGGTAAAATAATGTTGCAGGTGCTCAATCGACCCCAGTGCCATTACGCTCTCGCGTTTTGCCGCGCTCCTACTAAACGGTTTGGGCGTCGACCGGAGAGTGTTGGGGTATATCGCCGTCTGGCGACGCGCCTTGCGCGCGGCCTTGTCGTCATCTGGGAGAGGCGAAAGTTCGCTGGGCTCTTCGCTGACGAGGGAGCCGTCCAAAGGTTCGGGAGAAGAGGCCATGGTGGTAGATTACAAACACGGGTATGCAAGTTGGATGTTGAACGAGGATATGGTTGGTAAAATCCAAGCGGGTATCAGGATAGCCGATCTACGAGATCTACCACGTCAACATCGCTCTGAGCGGGGGAACTGCTCCGAACTCGCCTTCAACCGCGCACAAATTTCCTCCGTCCGATAAAGAGACTAACCCAGATGAAAGGAATTCAACTGAATTAACAAGATGCATTTCGCAAATAAACAAAAAGCTCAACGCACAAGCGACTATGCCCACCTCGCGCTAGTCGTAGCCGGCAGACGTGTCAAGAGGCTGATCGAAGTCGTGTCCATAAATTGGTTTGTTTTAGGTGCTCGCGCGTAAGCACGGCGCTTAGGGTTTAATCCTGTTTCAAGTGCATTTAGCCAGGTTCGTTCTGTCAGACATCGGCACAAGCCGAGTGAGGTATCAACTTGCCGCCGGGCTCAGGTGCTCGTCTCTACGCCTTCATCCACTCCCTGTTTTAAGCTTTAGGGATGCGACTTGTCGCGTACAAAACTCTCCCAAATCTTGTCTTGGCTCTGATCTAGATTAGAATTTACCTCGGGGGAGTTACATGTGCAACTCGGTGTCTCTCGGGTCGACCCAGATTTTGAGCATCAGTTAAAGCACAATCTTTGTGAATGAACCAG
>WSTG01000862.1:1869-13198 GCA_019616325.1 Ceratobasidium sp. 394
TGGACATGCCTATGGGCAGCAGAGGGACTCCGATAGCTATGGAAGACACGAAGAGCTGAGGGTCACATGACCACCCCCACTACAGGTACCCCCCCTAAAAGCAAACCAGGCGTCCTCGGCTGGAGGGAAAACAGACAGAAAAACAGAGACAACAAGCAGCAGGTAGCCAAAAGAAAGAAAAAGAAAGAAGAAAAAAGAAAAATCGCCCAAGCACACAACAAGTAACCATCCTAACACAACAACTACTTAGACTAGGGAGCCAGAGTGTACCACCCGAGGACAAAGTCTTGAAGGTAGACCAACTTTGGGCGGGCTAAAGACCAATCATCTAGACCGTGAGGGAAAAATATGTCAAGCAGAGCATCCAAAACCCCGGGTTGCATCTTCTCTGTATCCAGGAGGTGTTGAGCACATTGACGGAGGGTGGGTGGTACGGCAGACCGACAAGCCTGCCATCTCCCCATGGCCATTAGGTAAGCCAGCCGACAGTCGACCGGTTCACCATCAATAATAGTTTCACCCTCATAAGCTAGAATAGGCTGAGGGGGTGGACGTGGTGAAGGTGCACGGCGGATGACACGAGGGGGCAGAGGGCTGGGGAGCGGGCTGGGGCTGCAGGGTGTAGGAAAGCCGTACTGTGTCGCGTCAGCTGGGCCTCTGGCAACCTCTACCAATCCAGGGATGTTTCGGACTGCATCTCGCAGCCCAGGCGGGGTTGAGGGACGCTTTGGGACATAGCAAGACGCCGGGTGCAGTAAATGGAGATCAACAAAGGGGCTCTGGGGTTCGGGCGCTGCTGCAGAGGCTCGGTGTCGTGTGTTGTAAGCTCGCCCGACAACCTCGAACGCTCGACAACGCTTCTTCCGCCGCCCAAGGCCATTCCAGGCAGCTGGGTCGGGCGCCCGAAGGCATTCAAGGTCTCGGGGTTGCGCTTTGGCTCGTGCCAGACGCTCCTCGCGTTCGCGTTCACCGCTGGCAGCCTTGGTCCACGCAGTTCGAACGTGCTCGAGTAGGACTTGTGCATCGGCTAGGGCAGCCTCCACAAGTTTCCCGCTGCGCCGAACACGCTTCGGGAGCGCCAGGAACCAATCGAGTTCGACTGGAGGTCGTTCGCGTCGAGCTACGGTCTCGCGCAGCGACGATTCGATGACGCGAGCAGCCTGTTGGTCGGCTGGATCGACGGCTGGCATGGGGCGGTTGATGGCGGCGGCGACGAGACGAGGAGTGAGCGGAACAAGGCACAACCAGAAGCGTTGGGTGCGCGACGACGAGGCGATTCGAACGATGTGCAATGCGTGGTGAGCGGTCGCGGAACGAGCGAGTAAAAAATAAAGCGGCGGAGGGGCTAAGCTTGAGGGTGCGAGATGGCACACAGGCGCTCCACAATGGCGGCCACGAGATGGGGGACGGGCGGATCGTGGCACAGGTAGTGTCAATCGATGCGCAGGGACGAGAGGAGTCGATCGGTGGGCGGCGCAAGGCGAACGGCAGCGAAATGGGCGAGGGAAAAATGAAATAGTACGGAGGCAGGACCTGGGCAACCGGCTGACTCAAGGCGCCAGAGACGTCGCACGATCTCTGCAACGGCGAGGTGTGTGGGCGCGGTTAGGTGGCGGTTCGATAGCAACAACCGAGAGCTGTCAAACAAGCCTGGAAGCGGGCCGGGCGAAAACGAACTGACGGTACAAAAGAAGAATGTGGTGGGATAAGGGGGGTGGGGCGTCTGTGTGGCGAGAATCGGGTGTATCGCAAGCTACAGAGCTCCAAATGAGTCGCAACCGGCGTCGTTAGCAGCTTAGAGACGATGGCTATCGAACGATACCAGCTGGGCGGACTTTGACGCGTTGTTTGGATGACGGATACGCGACGAGAGGACCGGGTACTGAGGCAAGGGATGGGCGGATGTTGATGTAACAATTAGCTGAAAACGCGGCGAAACAGGATGAATAGGGGGTCGATCAAATCGCGCCGGCGAGGGCTATCTAATGGTACGTAGAGCGGGTGTTGAGTGTGCGCGGGTGCGCGGGAAAATCGAGCAAAGTACGAGTGGGCCACTGAAGTGGCTGTGCACGGCTTGAGACCGTAGAGGATCGCGCAGAACGCGTCAGAGCGCACCGAAAAAAGCGCAGGAGGCAAGTAGAAACGATGGAGAGGCACGCAGAATATCGAACCACAGTCGTCACCACGGTGGACACGCCTATGGGCAGCAGAGGGACTCCGATAGCTATGGAAGACACGAAGAGCTGAGGGTCACATGACCACCCCCACTACAGCGACCAGACAAATTCAACGGGAAGAGAGGAAGGGAGGCGGAAGCTTTTCTCACTAAGATGGAGGCCCACTTTGCCGACTACGAGGACTTCGCTATTGACAATGCTAGAAAGATCCGAAGCACGTTGATGAATATGGCAGAAGGAAGGGCCGACGACTGGGCGCAACCCCTACTCCAGAAGTTCCTCCAGGGCGAAGAACATGAATTCTTCCAAAGCTGGCAGGTCTTCAGGAAGGCCTTCCTTGACTCATTCGCGGATCCTGTCAAAAAGGAGAAAGCGGTCAGGGAGTTATCAATCCTCAAACAAACCAAAAGCGCGCAGGACTATGCCACCAGCTTCAGGACACTGGCCCTGGAGGTTAGCTGGAATGAGGAGGCGCTGATAGACAAGTTCAAGGAGGGATTGAAACCGGAGGTACAGGCAGAGCTGACTAGAATGGTTATGTATTCCGGGTCGAGTACCGACGACTGGTCCCTCGATAACTGGGTAGTCTTCGCCGGCAAGGCAGACGACATGGTATTTACCAATAGTCGGAATACCCACAAGAAGGAAACCCAGGAATGGAATAGCCACACCACCACCGCGGACCGTGGCAAGGCAGCTACTATATCCAAGCCTCTCTCCCAGAATATCGTCAAAATCCCAGACGAAGAAAAGAAGTGACGCCGAGAGAAAGGACTTTGCCTGAAGTGTGCGAAGCCCGGACATACGATAAAACATTGCAAGGGCAAGTGGACCTATGACGCGAATGCTAACACAGAAACTGTCAGGGGCAAAGTGGCCAAAACACCGTCGGAATACTCATCAGACTCGGAAAACGAGTAAGGGACCCGGCAGCCATGTCCGGGCGTCCCGAGAAACAGACTCCACTGCATGTATGTTACCTCAAGAAATCTGACAATCAATCAACAATATACATTGCGGTGGAGGGAATCATGGACCCAGTAAAGACCCTAATTGATTCCGGATCCACTAGAAACTTTATGGACGTGGATTACGCGGAGGAGAAGGGGGTGATAACAGAACCACTTCACTTTCCAAAGAAGGTAATAGCTATTGACGGGAAGGAAGTGGAAGAGCCAATTACCAAGAAGGCTACCCTGAGAATAGACGTGGAAGGGAAAACGCTCGACTGCAACTTCTACGTACTGTCCCTAGGGGACACAGAACTTATATTGGGACGGGATTGGCTGCGGAACGCCAAACCGATCATCGACTGGAGCGACCTAAGCATCACTTACCAGGAGGAGATCCACGCTAAGGAAGCAAAGCTTCAAGACGAGCCGCTAATACCTGAGAGTATAGCCGACTTCATAGACCTCTTTCAGGAAGAAGGATTTAGCGAACTCCCAGAACAGAGACCCTACGATTGTAGCATAGAGTTTCAGGAGGATACCGAGTTACCGAAGCCCGCCAAGACATACCCCATGTCACCCATTGAGTCTAGGGCACTCAAGGAGTATTTGGACAAAGAACTTAGGGACGGGAAGATAAGGCCCAGCACCTCTAGCATAGCTGCCCCATGCTTCTATGTCAAGAAGGCAGACGGGGGACTACGACTAGTCGTGGATTACCGAAAGCTGAACGCAATTACCAAGCCAGATCAGTTTCCAATGCCCGTTCAGGCGGACTTAATAGAGAAATTCAAAGAGGCGAAAATCTTCTCAAAAATGGACATCCGGTGGGGTTTCAATAACATCAGAATCAGAGAAGGGGATGAATGGAAGACCGCCTTCAGAACCAAGGAGGGTCTTTTCGAATACCTGGTGATGCCATTCGGGATTAGGAACGGACCAGCCACATTCCAACGGCTAATGAATCATATCTTCCACGACCTTATCAACGTTACAATGGTTGTGTATATGGACGATATAGTGGTTTTCTCCTCCAACGTAGAAGAGCATACCGGACACCTCCGGGAGGTCCTCCACCGACTGAGGGCAAACCACCTCTTCCTCAAGCCTCACAAGTGTAACTTTTACACTACCACCACTGATTTCATCGGTATAGTAATCTCACCAGAAGGAGTTTCTATGGAACAAAGGAAGATCCAAGCAATAACGGAATGGAAACCTCCAACTACTGTCAAACAATTGCAGTCCTTCCTGGGATTCGCTAACTTTTACAGGAGATTCGTCCAAGACTTCAGCTCGATAGCTAAGCCACTAACAGAACTAACGCAGAAAGATACTAAATGGGAATGGACTACGGCCCACGAAGAAGCCTTCGGAGAAGTCAAAAGAAGAATAGGCTTACAACCAGTACTAATACACCCTGACCTGGATAAGCCTTATTACCTAGAAACGGACGCCTCAGGCGTCGCTATGGGGGCCATTTTGAGCCAGAAAGGGGAGGACGACAGAATGCACCCTATAGCCTTTATGTCCAGAGGCTTCACCCCCCCAGAAAGGAATTACGACACTCATGACAAGGAGTTACTAGCAATAATCCAGTCTCTCCTGGAGTGGAGACTATACTTGGAAGGAATGATCATCCCGGTCACGGTATACACGGACCCCCAAAACCTGCAGTACTGGCAAGAAGCCCAGGTCTGGAACCGGAGACACGCGAGGTGGCACACCATATTAGCAGCCTTCAACTTCCATATTGTTTACCGACCCGGAAAGATGTCCACCAAACCGGACGCACTCTCTAGAAGACACGACCATAACGACGTGCCCAACCCGCCGATGATATTGCTGCCGGCAGAAAAGTTTATTGGATTTAATGCGTCTATGAAGATAGACCTGATACAGGATATTAGAGAGGCCCAACTCGAAGATCCTTCACTAACCGAACTGATTTCCAGCACCCGGAACAAGGACCAGTTACCTCCTTCGGTCAAGAAGCAGTTTGATAAGTACGAATGGAGAGAGGATCTATTATGGTACAAGGGACGAGTGTACGTGCCCGAAGACAAAGACATCAGAAAGAGTTTACTAGAAACCTATCACGACTCCAAGATCGCCGGCCACCAAGGCCAGGCCCGAACCCTAGACCTGATTAAGAAGGGATACTACTGGCCTGGAATGAAGGCTCAAGTAAACCGATTCGTTGATTCCTGCCGAGTCTGTGGAAGGGCCAAGCCCCATAACACCACAGTCCAACAAAAACCCTTAGACATCCCAAACAAGCCATGGAAAGCCATCGAATACGATCTTATCATAAAACTACCCCCATCAGAGGGATATGATAGCATCCTTACAGTGGTAGACTGTTTCTCCAGGCAAGCACATTTCATACCCTGCCAAGAGACAATCTCGGCCGAGGAAATGGCGGAACTATTCATTAGGGAAGTGTGGAGACTACATGGCACCCCCAAATCAACAGTGTCGGACTCAGGGAGAGTCTTCAATAACAATTTCATCAGAACCCTGTATAAGAAACTCGGAATACAACTGAGCTTCTCTACGGCCTACCACCCCCAAACAGACAGGTTGTCCAAGAGAACAAACCAATGGGTGGAAGGATACCTTAGGACCTTCTGTGGGTACCAACAAGACGATTGGGTAAATTGGCTACCCATAGCCGAATTCTGTCACAACAACCATAAAAACCAGTCCACTGGACTATCAGCCTTCCAGGTAGTATATGGGCTAGACCCTGACTGGGTCAACGAACCCAAGCCAAGCCCAGAGGACGAAGGAGAGAGTCCGATGGCCGTCTCCAAAGCATCCGCCATGCAGCGAATATGGGACGAAGCCAAAGCCTCTATGGAAACACGGAGGGAAGAAGCAAAACCAACCAGGGAATTCGAAGTAGGACAAAGGGTCTGGCTGTCCCTTACTAACATAAGGTCAAAGCGACCATCAAAGAAGCTAGACAACCGGAGCGGGGGTCCCTTTGTCATCACGGAAAAGATATCTTCACATGCTTACCGATTGGAGCTCCCTCCATCGATGAAGATCCACAACGTTTTTCACATCGGACTCCTGTCACCGGTGGTACCAGACACCGACTTCGACTGGATACAACCGAAAATGGCTCCCATCATTACGGAATCAGGAGAAGAGGAGTACAACGTGGAACAGATACTGGATTGGCAGATGAATGGCAAGAAGCCCCAGTACTTAATCCGATGGACAGGGTATGATCCTTTGGAAGATTCCTGGGAATCTATCGACAAATTCGCTGAGATGAATGACTTGCTTGATGACCTACGCTCACGAGATGACTCGGCCCCCCTACCAGGCCAATGGGAGGAGCACGACGACACAGCACTACCCGTGCCAAGCAAGAATAAGCGCCAACGGACCAAGGTATATAAAGGGACCCAAAAGAGGTCTAAGAGACAACCCCGCTGAGGAACCACGCGCAACTCCAAATGTCCTACTACTACATGCCCGCCGAACGCACACCCGCCAACAGATTTATGCGAGAAAGCAGGGTTCCTACCCCACACCCTCAAACCGCACAAGAACTCCTGGCGGAAGCACAACATTACGCGAACAGGCTGCTGCCGGGATCCATACTGGACCACATCCCCACAAGGGATTGAGATATAAGTTACTGGGTTCTGCAAACCCGCTACGACCCTGCACAGGGCCAAATTCACGAGGATTGGTACTACGACCCTATTTGGGGCCCACTACGGTGGTGCCACTCTGGGGCTCCCAAATCCAAGACCAAGCTTAGAAGTACAAGGATGTACGTGATGGAGGGACTGGTGGCCGGAAACGTTGACGCCCTAGTCAAGGCGGTTAAACGAAAAAGGTCGGATGAAGCCCGCCGACAAAAGGAATTGGAGAAGGAATGGGAGCTCTCAGGTATAGTAGGAAAAAGGGTAAACGACGAATTGGAACGCATCGCCAAATTGGACCCCACACCCTTCTGGGGCTCCCTATCCTACCTGAAGGAGGAGGAGATGTACCGGCTGGTTGCCGCCAAGGAAGCAACCTTACTGGACTTCACCACATGGCTCCACCTGCGAGAAGCTGAAGAAAACATGAGGATCCTAGAAGGGAGCCTCAAGTCCATGACCTTCAAAGAAGAAAACCCTTACGAGGGCATGCCCCCTTTAATAAGCGAAGATCGGCTGTACCAGGAAAGGGAGGAGATAAAGGAGGAGGTTCCCATCCAGGGACTAGCGGGCCCCTCACAACGATATGAAGGCCCCACTGAGTGGGAATAGAAGGCAACAGAAAATTTCTCGCTTATGTACTTCTGGGACGAGTAAAGAATAGCAAATAGATGCGGAGACACATATTAGGAAGATGAGAGGACATCACGACTGTCGAAGACGCACTACCCCCCTCTCTACTCTTACACCCATACTACACTCCAATATGTACTCCAGCTCGCCTTCCTCTACTACTACCACCCGCGTTGGTATGACATGGGTAAGGAACTGCATCCGCGAATGGAAGGCCGGAGTACCCCCCGGATACTGGGGATGCCTCCACAATATCATGGAGAAGGAGGTCTACGACCTCGTTGCGGCAAGAATGCCGGGTGAAAACGAATTCTGGGACTGGTTGTCCCACAAGGCACTGGCCTGGGCAGAATGCAGGGAAGAGGACGTTACGGTTCTCAGGATCAAAGTGGAGACGGAGCAAGTGGTAGAAAGGACTTAGGGAGTCGGACAGGCAGGAACCGGTGTACACTATACATATATATTTATAGCGCACGGTCTTATTTCCTTACTACAGGACGGAAAGGCACGTATAAGCGGCTCGGCTCGCCCCGAGGACCCACGCCAGGGCCCACATCTCGGACGCGGGTCTCCAAAGTGGCTAACCCGGTCCCACGGTCCCTGAATGTCCACGCCCAAGGACCCGAACGCGGGAGCAACACCCCACTGACGCGCAACCTTTTCAAATCACCCCCCAGGGGAGAATCGTCCGCCTTCCTCTTCGTGGGGCGTACCCACGGCGCCTCCCCTCCAGACGTTTCCGCGAGGTAATTCGAGAGACTGGGGGGGTTCCCCTTCTCCCCAACCAGCGGAGGGGAGGGAGACAAGGAGCGCTCCCACTGCACCTTCTCCTCGTCCTCACAGGCTACCGAGCTGTTAGGACAAAAAGGGAAAAGGGGACCCGGTAACGACTCACCGACGTCACCCCACCAACGCCAAAGACCCTCACCGACACCACCCTCAAAGTCATCGAGGGTCGCGTCACACACAGAATTACAGAAGGGGCAATAATCCCCTTCCGGAAACCATTTGCAATGGCAGTTGAAAGCATCCCATTGTAGAGTGATTGTACACATGTTGCTCAAGGAGGGATAAGGGGAGAAGGTGTGCTTCAACCGTCACGACAACTGCCTCTTATCTCTTAATGGAACGCCCACAGCCTCGACCCTTAAGAGAACTATCACGAGCAAGAGAAACAACATTCCATTCCAGAACCAGAACCAGAACCCTAGTCTTCTATATCAATAACGGAAGGGGACCGCCGAGCCTGTTGGCGGTAAGGATGGGCCCGACCGGCCCAGCCCCCCTTCTCCACCCTGACCACTTCCAACTCCCTTCTCGCCTGCGCCAACTCCCGCTCTAACCCCTCGATCTCCACGTCCCGACTCGAGATAACCTTCTGCGCTGATGACAGCGCGGCGCACAGGGTGTCGTTGTCGGACGACAACGAAGTAATGCGGGCGGCCATGACCGTCCGCTTGGCCTGGAGACGATCCAAATGAGACTTCAGTTCAGCCTTTTCGGCCAAACACTTCGAATGATTGGCCGAGATAATCGGCCGAGAAGAGGTGGCCCCCGAAGGAGGTACCACAGCTGCCTGGAGGCGGCACAACTGCTCCTGCTGCACCTTGTAGGCGGCAACAAGCTGGGCGTGGGCGGCGACAGTGCAAGGCATCAGTGATACGAGTAGGAGGGGTAGAGAGAGGATAGAGGTATCAACTGAGGATGGATTCCAACAAGACATAGACACCGAGATATATATATGCAAGACAGGGTCCTAGATCGCAACGAAAGGTCACCTGATCAGGGCTCTAGAACAACAAGCCTAGGCACGTGACCAACTGAAATCACATGACCAATGGCCAGCAATCATGCGATTGAACAAGAAATGCTCTTATCTATTACCTCACGACATCGTTATACCAGAGGGGTTGGAGAGGGGGCACCAACCGTAGTCGACACAGTGACCACCGGGGGTCCCCGCTTGCGGGGCCAGTGACACGAAGGAGCGAAGGGAGGGCACCCCTCGGAGATGCGTCATCACGATTACGAAAACGAGGAATATCGTACGACTTCACACGGCACGACTACGAAAACAAGGAACATCGTATGATTTCACACGACACGACTACGAGAACAAGGAACGTCGTACGATTTCACACAACACGATTACGAAGACAAGGAATGCCGTACGATTTCACACAGCACGATTACGAAAACAAGGAATGTCGTACGACTTCACGCGACACGACTACGGAAACAAGAAATACGGTACAATTTTCACGCGGGTGACGGCTGTCACACACACCCATGTGACACGACCTCAGAACCCATAAGGGGGCCCTCGGAGGGGAGGGAAAAGACTACGCCATGTCGAGCACGCCCACCTTCCACATCAACTCGAGGGCTGTCCTACTTACGTGGAGCTCCTTACCGGAGGAGCTGATGATGGGCCTCGTAGCCCGCTTTGAGGCCTTCTGCCGAGGCCGGCCAAATCACTGGCAGACTCTCGCCGTCATCGAACGACACAACGACGCCCAACCTGGCTACGACCCGGCCAGGCCACTACATGTTCACGCGCTAATGGTAAGCGTGGAACGTAGCGGGGGATGGAACACCCGCAACCCAAGGTTCTGGGACTTCAAGGGGTCCCACCCTAACATCGTCCCGAAGGACCTACGCGAAGGCCCAGGGGGATGCCCAGCGCAGACGGCCTTCCACTACCTCTGGAAGAATGTCGGGGAACACGGAGAAGAGGTCGAGGATCTCATGGCCAGGGAACTCACGGAGGAGTCCCTGGAGGGAATACTGGTGAAGGGGGCCGGGGGAAAGAGATCTCGGGCTCAGGTACACCAACTCCGACCAACCACCGTCCCTTGATCACTGATCCAGACACCCAGGCCGAACTGGAGGATGGGGCGGAAATCGCCTCTGCGGAGACCAAGGAGGAATTCTACGGGCGCTTTAAGCTTCTTCGCCCCTTACAAATGATGACGGCGTGGAACTCAGTCCACTCATACGCCGAGCACGCGTACAAAGTGGACTCTGGGCTCTCGCCGGCGATACCCGTCGAACTTCCCCCCCCTGTTGAGCGGCAACACGTGGACACGACCGAACAGTGGTTTGAACGGGAGGTACCTCGGAAGGCCCCGGGAATGCGTCACCGCATCCTGGTCATTGAAGGCGCGACGGGGACAGGGAAAACGGCCTACGCGAGGTCGAAGGGTTTGCACAGCCGCATGTGCAATGTGTGGAACGTCAGCGCCCTCTCCGAGAGCGCCGACGTGTGGATACTAGACGACATGGTATCCACTAACAGAAAATACTCGCTCAAGGCGCTGAGCCAGTACGAAGCCGACTTCACCGGGCGCTACAGCCATGTGAAGACGATGAAGGTGCGACCGACCGTGATCCTGGGCAATAGCCGCGCGGCGATCATGAAATGCTGGTCAGACATAGAAGGAGAAGAAGGAGATGCCTGGGTCGAAGGAAACGTTGACTGGGTATACGCGGGGAATAACCCCTTTTTTGTCTTCCCTTAATAATTTTACGCCTTTTCGAAATCCTCCAAAAAGGACGTATTAAGGGGGGGATAATGTTGTGACCTACCCAGGGAAGACCCATACTTTCCTTATTTTTCGGGACTTAGCCGTTACCATCTTAAGTCAAGTCCTAGGTCTCGTGACCAGTAACCACCATAACGTAACACTGACGTGTGGTAATCTCTCCCTAGTAATGTAGACGTCAGTTGTTAGTTGCCATCGTGAAACCAAACAACTTATGTAACACAACGTCACATGACCATCACCCGTCACGTGACTGGTAACCACCGTAACGTAACACTGACGTGTGGTAATCTCTCCCTAGTAATGCAGATGTCAATTGTCAGTTGCCATCGTGAAACCAAACAACTTAGGTAATCACA
>WSTG01000863.1:0-13183 GCA_019616325.1 Ceratobasidium sp. 394
TGGGGGGGTGTCTCCAAGCGCTCCAGTGCTCCGGAGGTCTCATGTGATCCCCGGAGCCCGGGGGGATTTTGCTGACGCTGGAGTGCCTATCTGGCTCCGCGACTTATGTCGAGTTGACCCGAGCGATTCGATAGGAGCGGGAACACGTCCTTTGCCCCAGTATGACCCAATTACTATTGGACAATAGAATCAATTTTCAAATTTACGGATGGCCTGACAGGCAACTACTCGCGTGAGAAATTCAGGACCCACATTGACTGCGAACTGCCTGTGGGGTACGTCCGAATGTACTAGTGGCTTAGTTTATTACATCAGGAGTAAAACTCGCCTATATTGATATAAACGTGCGAATTATATGTTCACTGGTGGCTAAGTGGTTGAAATATGACGCATATATAGAGTGAGTGGTCCCACTGTGCCATAGATCCGTCCGCCTGATGTTAGGACTTGTTTGGCTAGCGGCTCTGCTTTGCTCGATCGAACCATCACTGCGAGTCTGACTGTCTGCCAAGCGTACAATATGATTATAGCTACGTACCAGTTTCGCTTTACAATGAAAATAGTACTCAAAATCACGATTTCACACGTGTTAAATCGCAAGTCAGAGGCCGGCGGGTGAGAGTCGACACGAGCCAATAAGCCGAAGCCCACCGAAAGATAGCACTGCAGCCGGGGATGGGATGAGCACGGGTATTTGCGATAAGGCGAACGAGCTCGGAAGTGATGTTACGGGGCGGTAACAACGGGCCGCAATCCATGAAGACTTTGGGTGAGAAGATAACACCCTAGAAGTGAAGAGATAGCAGATTGCGTTGAATAGAAGCTAACCGAGGTCCTAGATGGCGTAGGCCAATTGTTCCATGTCCTCGTTAGGCATATCTGAGCCAAACAATGGACCAAACAGAGCCAGTTAGACGCCGGAAGCAGACAATCACGTGTTAGCCACCCGCTTATCTCCAGTCTCGACCGTCCACACTGAAATATAAACCATATCTCTTACTTTCCGATGTCATATCTCGCACGATGCCAAGTCTCCACCTGCTGTGACTAGTAGTGCACATTATCTCTCTTGCCATTCACATGCGTTTTCTAAGCTTCTAGATATCCCCCTCGGCCCCGCGCACGACCATATCGTGCCGCGACTGGGAGGAGTGTGCCTGCGTGGGCAGATAGTTTCGTGTGGGAGATGCGGACTGCGGGGTGCGAGCTGATTACATTCGAGACTCCAGGTCGGTTATATAACCGCACTATTCGTCTATACGTACCCTAATATCTCGTCACAGCTCTCCGCGACGATGTACGTCCTGCCGCTCCTCGCATTTGCCCTGCTCTCGTCTGCCTCTTCTCTCGCCGCCGAGTTTACGACTCGCCATGCGTTGCACGAGGTGCCGACTGGATGGACTGCCGTCACTCGTGCTCCTTCGGAGCACTTGATCGATATGCGGATTGGGCTCAAGCAAGCGAGGATGACCGAGTTGCTGTCGACGCTTGCGGAAGTGAGCGATCCGACGCACGCGCGGTATGGGAAACACTTGTCCAAGGCGTGAGTCTATATTGTTACAAGCTGAAAAATGATCCTGTCTGACAATGGAAACGGCAGAGAGGTCGACCGGTTGGTTGCTCCACGAAGCGAAACGGTCAAGACCGTCGAGAATTGGCTTGATACCCATGGCGCCAAGGTTACCAGTCGCTCCTCTGCCGGAGACTGGTTGCATGTCACCGTCCCGGTAGCTCGTGCTGAGCAGATGCTGAATACTCGCGTATGTCCCTACTTTCAATGCATGTCCTCTCTCAAACCGAATCTGATACCTGTCCCCTCCAGTACCACGTCTACCGCCACACCTCCGGCAGCCATATCGTCCGCTCCGAGTCATACGCGCTCCCCCGCTCGTTGGACAATCACGTCGACCTCGTGCAGCCCACGACGTTCTTCGGCGGGGTCCACGAGCGCGGACTTGAGAAACGTGCATCAACGTCGCTTATAACGCGCAGTACCGGAAAGGAGGATGATGGAGCGGCGTCGAAAGATGCTGGGAGCGGGCCTAGGAGCTGCAGTCAGGAGGTTTCGCCAGACTGTTTGAGAGCGCTTTACAAGTGAGTCGTAGGTGGGGGCCGGGCATTCCGAGCGAGTACTAATACAACGTATTGTAGGACTGACAACTACACCCCGGTCTCTACCAAAAGCAACTCGCTTGGGATTACCGGATACCTCAGTAAGTCTCATAATTTATGGGATTATTGGGTGATATTGATGCAGAATGTAGATCAGTACGCTAGCACGTCTGATCTGCAGGCGTTTTACAAAAAGTACCGAACCGACGCTGTTGGATCCACGTTTTCCGTCGAGCTTATCAACGGGGGGCTGAACACGCAGTCGAAGCCTGGTGGGGAGGCCAACCTTGATATCCAGGTGAGCTTTCATACCTATGTTGATGAAGAACAGGCGGTTAATTTGAGTCTGGCATTTCCAGTACGCCGGTGCAATCTCGTACCCCACCCCGATTATCTTCTATTCGACTGGGGGTTCCCCGCCTTATATTCCCGATTCGGCCACTCCAAAAAATACAAACGAGGTGAGCGATTTCACAGGTGGTGGGCGAATGGATAATGGAGATAATCGGGTGCAGCCGTACCTTGAATGGGTAAACTACATGCTCAACAAGACTACGCTGCCGAATACCATTAGCACCAGCTACGGTGACGATGGTGAGTAATTACTCTCAATCCAGGGATATATTGCAGAGTTTGGCCGCGACCGTAGAGCAAACTGTCCCCCTCGACTATGCGATCCGTGTTTGCAACGATTTCGCCACGCTCGGCGCTCGCGGGGTCAGCCTCCTCTTCTCTTCCGGTACGTCCACACGTCCTGTCTCTCCCGGCACTTCTCACGTCGACTCTAGGTGACTATGGCGTCGGCGAGGGCTCGTGCAAAACCAACGATGGCACCTCACGCATCCTCTTCCAACCCGTCTTCCCAGCTACCTGCCCCTACGTCACCGCCGTCGGTGGAACACGTAACACGTCGCCCGAGGTCGGCGTATTCTTCTCCCAAGGTGGCTTCTCGAATTACTTTGCACGCCCAAGCTGGCAGAGCAAGGCCGTGTCCACCTTTTTGACGTCGCTGGGCAACACCTATAGCGGATTGTACAACACAACCGGACGAGGGTTCCCAGATGTCGCTGCTCAAAGCGAAGAGTTCCCGGTTGTGCTGGGAGGATCTATCGTGCCTTTCAAGGGTACATCTGCTTCGGCCCCTGCATTCGCGGCTGTCATTGCCTTGCTCAATGATTATCTTATCTCCCAAGGCAAGTCTCCTTTGGGATGGATGAATCCATGGTTGTACGCCAACGCGGCGGGTGCGCTGAATGATATCACGTCGGGAAACAACCCCGGGTGTGGGACGGCGGGGTTCACCGCGCAGGCTGGGTGGGATCCTGTAACCGGGCTTGGGACACCGGATTTTGTCAAGCTGCAGGCTGCGGTTGGCCAGATGCCTGCCAAAAACGTCTGCCGTTTGCGCCGGCATTGATAGAGGCCCCACGTCGGGAAAAGCAGAACTTATAAACGAGATCCCAAAACCTAAATTTTGTACATTCGCTCCAATCAATCCAATTCTATATGTTTGATCAGATCAAGGGCACTGGTGAACTCCCCAGAGGCGGATTAACAAGACCTATTACTGCAGGCAGGTATCGCCCAATGCACAGACAACCAATAAACGGGTCGGACAGAGTGTTTCTAGCACAGACAATCATTTACAACGTGCACATTGAATGCGGGGTTCTAAACAACGTAAAAGTCACAGCGACAACATGCACGAGGTCATCCACTTAGTGTCAAAACGGTGGGCGAAAGCACATAGCGGCGAACCGAGCGAGCCTCTCGAGGGGTGATCGAGGCGGTTACCCGCTGGTTGTGAACTGGCTGCAAGGTATGTCGGAGTTCACTAGTATCGGGGGTCATAGTTGCGCGATACCGCCCTAAAACTGTCAAAGCCCGCGTGGTATGTGATCACTGGTCGGTAGTTAGTTGCAAGATGGCGCATGTAAAGTGAACGGTGATTAGCGCCGCGTGCTGACTCACGTGGTGTTGGGACGTGTTTGGCTCCTCGCCTGTTCAACTGAACCATCACCATAGTCAGCTTGTCCGCCAAATGTATCAATATGACCACAAATATATGGGCTTTGTGAGATCGACGTATAGGTAATTTAGGATAGTCATGAGACCCGATTATCCTCATATTGGGTAGCGAGAAGCGACTTTCGCACCTGCTACCCAATATGGTCGGTCGGATTGCCTCTTATAGACCGTGCCCTCTATATTGCCCGAAGGTTGCTATATGATTGAGGGGGAATCTGCTACATTTCAACGTAAGTCTTCAGATTTTCATCTCTTCAATCTTTCTCTCGGATTAACTGGCAGACAGTTGTTCAACTCAATAGAGATCCAATTCAATCGGTATTAGGGGCGGACCGAGGAATGCCCCTATCCAAAAAACCGTATAATCCTCCTGACCCGACGTTCGTCCCCAGAGAATTCACGTTTACTACGATGTATATCCCGCTGCTTCCCCTCATCACCATTGCGACCGCTCTTCAAGAGCTCACTTTCACCTATCTGAATTATCAAGGTGCTGCCGACTTTATTGCCTGGACCGCCTGGGGGTGAGTACCATCGCTGGTTTCTTGGTGCGTCTGGCTGAGTGACATTGTGGAGCCTTGTGGCCGGGTCGGCGACCGAGCTGGTATCGGGACCTGTTACGTTTGTGCGACTGTGAGTCGAGTGACTGTCTGGCTGATGCGCCGCTGACCGTGAAAGCAGTCAGGTCGAGGGGCAGATGGCCGGGCCCTAATGGTTCACGTTAGCGTACAGCTCGAAGCCATCCCCACGTTCTCAAACTCCCATCCGACCTCGAGCTCATACGAACCGGCAATCAACAGTCCACATGTCAACCTCGCTTCTGGCGGACTCGAACTGACGCGCCCCTGGTCCACGATTGAACCCATCCATGGATATGCCGATGGGCTATCCCTGAGCTTTTCCCCTCTCCCCCTGCCCTTATCTACCCTTCCACCTGGCCCCACCTCCCCCGGTAACGATGACATCTCAGGCAACACGGGACTCTCCTACGACCCCCTGACGGCTGACGATGCTTTGACAATACCCCACTCGACTGTGCCCCCCCTCTCGATCGCTCTGAACGATCGTAATGAGGATTTTCCACCCCTCCCGCCGGCGGACGTTGATAGCGAGCTCATAGTCGCAGGCCCACCGGCTGTTACCCCGCTTCACCCCGTCGTTTCGGACACGGCGGCCGGCGAGAGCATTCCGGCCCCTCCTTCGCCCCTTGCCAGCTTGGCCAGCGATGATGGCGCCGTGGCTACGTTGGACCCTCCCCCAGCCACCCCAACTGCAGCCTCGCCCGCCCACTCAACGCTCTCCGCGGTTGTTGGGCCCTCGAGTAGCAACCCCCGCTGGGTGCCGCGGTATACCTGGGTTTTGGTCTGCACCTTTTCACTGGCAATCCTCCTTGACTTCGCGATCGGCCTCTACCTCACCTGTAAGTCGATTTCAGACCGTTTGAACTCGCACGCTCAACTGATTGTGTCACAGCTCCCAACGAGGCCGAGCTCCTAGGTACCCCCAAGAACCTGCGCCGACGGGAGGAGCATGGGGACCTAGCGCCAATGACGGACGACTTTGACATTCCGCCGACCGAGCCTCGAAACTATATCGAGCTCATGGATCGCGATCGTCAAGTCGTGCACGAGAACCCCGCGGTCGAGGCGAAGCCACCCACGGATCAAGGCAAGTACTATCTCCTTTTAAACATAAACCTAACTGATTCGGTTTGCCTGAACAGCTTCCGCCCCGGCATCCCCCAATTTGCCCCCGCTCCCCGGCTCACCGAATCCGCGTATGTTCTGTTTTGCTGCCTTGATCCCTGTTGTGTATTTACATATTCAACAGCTGAAGAGGGGCACATCTCTTCAACGATTGCGGAAACAAACGGTAAGCCTCGAACAACCGATCTTGGCTTGTCCAGACCATTACTACCTCAGGCACTCCCACCATGGCCGACGCATCTGTCGGCGCTATTGCAACACCCGAGGAGCCCGCCGCTCCCGAGGACCCAGCAGCTGAGGTAGAGATACAGGAAGACCAGGGCAAGTACTGTCTACTTTTAAACACGAGCTGGTCTGACTCGGCGGTTTGTCTAAACAGACTCTGCCTTGTCGCCCCCCGGTTCACCTCCGGCCCCGGCCCCGTCAGATGCTCGTATGTTCAGTTTCGCTGCACTGCTCTCTGTTCTGTATTTACGTGTTTAACAGCACAAGAGGGGCATGTCTCTGCAGCGAGCGCGGGAGCCAACAGTAAGCCTCGAACAACCGTTTTTGCCTTGTCCTCACCATTACCACCTCAGACACTCCCGACACGACCCACGCGTCCAACGGCACTGCCGCAGCAGCCGAGGTATTCCTCGCTCAAATCCACGAGCGGGCTGCTGAACTGCGGGCAAAGCCGGCGAGGTTGGATGAAGGGATGGAGGTGTTTGAGGCCGGTGATAGTGCGCCTCAGCAGCGGAACTGGCTACTGGAGAGCGACGTGCTGGTCGCGAGCTCGTCGGTCGAGCGGTGGAAGACGGAGATCAGGGGTGAGCACATTTGCGACACTGGTTTAGCTATACTGACTTCGAGGTTAGCGAGGGACAATGTGTCCCCACTAGCGCACAAGTCCCTCAAGCGCTCGAGCGGGTCACTGGGACGGGTGTCGCTCGCACCCAAGTCGGCCGGTACGCCTGAGTGGATTTATTTCTATTGCGTATATGCGTCCTGACGAGCTCGAAATAGGATCCCAACCCGGGGTGCCTCAACTCGATGGAGCTGGTGTGTGCTACCGTTACTCAGTTGTTCAATTCTAACTTCAAATGACTGCAGTAGCCGACGGCCTGGATAGTGCCAGGTCAACCACCTTCAAACCAGCCGCGACCTCGTCTTCGGTGTGCGCGCGACAAGCTGGTGAGTCTCATCGTTGATCTGCCTCGCTGTGCTTGCTGATGTTCGAATAGGTTCTTCGGCGGTTAACCGGGTTCGACGGGCAACAAGGGACGCGAACCGTGAGTGAACCAACTCTCTTTACGAAATTAAATATTAATGTCGTTGTTAGCAGCGAGCCCAGATGTTTTCTTCCCTCAGGCTGGCCCCTCGCGGCTGCGCGAGCTACTCCCACCCCGTTCCTGCAAGTGGTCTCTCAATCCCATTGGTACTGCTATTGACTCGTCTCCAGCTGCCTACGCCACGTTTGGGGCGCTGGCAGGCGCATCCGAGAGCAAGGCGCCGGTCGCGGGCTCGTCGGCCGAGCGGTGGAAGACCAAGATGAGGGGTGAGTCGGGTCGCGACCTTGGTTTGGTCATGCTGACTCGCGGGTTAGCGAGAGTGAATGTGTCTCCACTGGCACATAAAGGCTCGAGGCGCTCGAGCGGGTTGTCTCTGGGAGAAGTGTTATCCGCTCGCCAGGGTTCTAGTTCGCGTGAGTGGGTTTACCTATGTCGGGTGTATGCGTCCTTACCAGTTTGAACTAGGGGCCCAACCCGAGGAGCCCCAAGCTGGAGGTTGTGGTGCGTACTATAATCACTTGGTGGTTGAGTTCAACTCAACTAACCGCAAGCAACTGTAGATGCCGATGACGTGGAAGGCGACCGGTTCAGCCCAGCCACGACCTCGACCCTGATGGGCCCGTGCCGGACTGGTGAGGGTTGTCCTCTCCCCGCTTCGATATACTCGCTGATAACCAATGGCAGTCGCAGCCCACGACCCGGAAAGTGCCGAGTCGACCGGCTTCCGTCCATTCGCGACCTCGTCCCCGCGACAAGTTGGTGAGTCTTGTCGCTCTTCTGCCTCGATGTACTTGCTGATGCTTGAATTGGTCTTTCAGTGATCGACCGGTTCGATAGGCAGCGGGCAGCGAGGAGTGCGCATCGTAAGTGATCCAACCGCCTTTATGAAGTCAAATACTGATGTCCTTATTGGTGAGCTCAGGCGTCCCCTCTCGGCCTCAGGCGGACCCTTCGGAGCCGCGTGAGCCACGCCCGCGGCCACCCTACACCCGTAGGTTGTCTCTCTATCCTGTCGGTGTCGTTGTTGACTTATATCTAGATGTCTACCTCGCATTTGGGACGCTGGCGGAATACCCACCTTCCGTCAGGTCTAGAACGTGATAGGAGTGAGTTTGGACCTGATCTCTCTGGTGCCTAGGCGTTTCTGATCCCAGATCTATTCTAGCCTTGGGTGGCGTTTCGTCCACTGAATATTAGACTTGTGGACGAGCGGGCTTAGGCTTGAAGCTGTGCAGGACCAGGAACAAGATATCCGAACTTGGATGGACATGAATATCGAGGAGGGGTTATGGCTGCTGCGATTTTATGCAGGGTGTAGCGAGAGATGTTGGATGTGGGTTAAGCCTACTTGGTGGTGATAGGTGATTTATACTTGCCTTTTGATGTGTCGTACTCATTAGATGTGAGATTTCATTTGTATTTGTATTTGTTATTCATTTTCTGCCGATTATTGCAGCTCATTTAAAAGCGAGCTTGGTGTCCTGGAGCATTTTGATTGGCCCCAGGATGCTGAACACGCGGACGTGTAGATATCGGAATGGAGTCTCAGGAGTCCAAGTGACCGTATTGTATAGACCATGCGATCATGATGATTAGATGCGTCATGAAAGAATAATGCGCGGGATTTGTAACAAAATGGACTTGGTGAGAGTAGGATCGGCAGTGAGTGTCAACGCTAGCCAACAGCTGGAGGCTCGCTGAGAGCAACCACCGAGTGGTACTAGCCTAGGGGCTGCTGGTAGTGTGGGTATAGGTAGTGGTGGAACCCGCAGGTGATGGGCCTGGAAATATATGGACGGTCCACCGTGATAGGCGAGACGCAACAGAGCAGGGAATGCCGTAGTACAGGCCACTATCCCAGACACGTATTCATAGGGGGTTGCGAACGGTGAAGCCAGTGGCAAGCTTTAAAAACGTGATGAAGGTTTGTTGTGAGATTTGGTCTGAGTACGGGAGCTGGCTGCGGTGTAGGTGCGAGCCGGGTCGCTCGAGGTCGTTGGTTGGGTTGTGGCGGCCTGGCTGCTCATCCAATCAGTATTATATATGCAAATATTGCCACTTATGAGTCCTTTTGCAGCACTATGGATGAGCTGGGGTGCGCTGCACGGTTATCCTCATAGTTACTTATTTCCGAGGCAAGTACTTGACGCTATTCATGAGACGCGGTAGCAACAAGCACCCGGCAGGATTTCCGTTAGATCAGTCATCTGTGCATGCCTTAAACCTTTTATAGAAGAGCTGCTTCTCTGAGGCCGGCAGGCCATGATATGCATCTCCAGCCCATATATGCGTTCCTCAAGCTGTCTGAAACACCCAAGACGTAGATTGTTGACATAAGCCAAGTTGAACCGTAAAAAAATCCTGAATTATTTGAATTGCAGGGGTTAGAATATGCGAGGGTCGAACGGGGTGCAGAGTCTGTACTGGTTTAACGTGGCGTCATCATGCGATATAGCCGCGGACTGGATCGTTCGAGATCGCTGTTTTCTAAGGTTGTGAGCGCTAGTCCGGTGGTGGCATTAAGACTCCTATTATTATCAAAGTCTTCAAGCGCGGGAAGCACGAGGGACTATGACCATCGTTCTTCATCTCGTGTCACCTTGCTCGCAAGGTCACACCCCGGTACAAAATGACATAAGCAAAAATGAGGGGTCCAGACCCTTATGTTTGTCAGCCCAGATGGAGTGGCGGATCCGTTTGTGTGTGTGCATTAGCCTCGACTTTTCTGCATTATTGCTGGGTTTGTCAGTGGGCACAGTGGTTCTCTGCAATAGCAATTATGCACCCATGATCCTCAGTTCTAGAAGCCTGAGAGCACAGGCAGTCTTTTGCTTACACCTTGCACACTCCCATCGTCCCTTTGGGCCGGCGGCTATATAGCCTTATAAGCGCTTATAGTGTACGTAAACGGCATAGTCGCCATCGTTCCGATGAGTGCACTATCTAGCTTTCGTCCGAAGACTTCGTCCTTCACAATGCATCTGCAGGAGTCATCGTGCAGATGGTAGCTACCTAACTTGTACGGATTAACAAATAGATCAAACACTTAAGAAAGATGAAACCTACAGTCTCTATAATCCTTAGACCAACTGGGGAGGTCATTGTTCCGACGAAATTTGACCTAACTCATCGTTCCCATGAGACCAAATTTAGACACAGTTCAAAACCTATATTAGGTCACTGCTTGTGCTCAATTCGGACACGCGGTTTCATTTCCAATAAATCCATTAAATAAAGGAAAGTATACACAATAATCGTATCATCGCAACCTGGGCAACCCTATAAAGCACACCTGCCCTAATCAAACCACTAAAGTCATAGAGGCCACTCCTCTAGCAGTCGCTCGTACGCGTTAAGCAATCGGAGTCGGAGCTGCATGCAGTGCACGGATGAGTGTGCATAAGTAAAAGCCGTATATGCAACACATACTGCTTTGGGGCTTCGAGACACCCCGTAAGTTCGCACCTGGTTTGAAACGCCTCAGCTTTCCTGCCAAGTCCATTCATGAGTCGGACAATACAGGGTATTTATTATATCACTAACGTAACGTACCGGGGTGAAGTCTGGCGTGTGAAGGCTACGAGCCTGATGGAAGGTCGAGAGGGAAGTAGGTTGGTGTTGGCTACGGCAACTCGTGTCGTATATATTGTCCCTCGCAGCCCTCCGGCGCAGCCCTCAGCTCTCGATTCGTGTGGCATACACCCATGCGGAGGTGCGCAAACTGAATTTCAGCTTGAACAAAGACCTCTGGCACCTCCGTAGCAAGTCGATCTCTATCAAGCAAGCAGACTATGCCCATCGGACAAGATAAGCATTGGATTTTAAAGATGGGCCGGACTTGAACATACCTAAAGCATCTAGCCGCAGTCTTTGGTACCCTCTTCAACCCTCGGTGGTTTCCGACTTGATGGGAGTTTGTCGATGGCAATTAGCGACAACCTAATGCTCATCCACATTTTGTGCGTGTTCTTGTTTGACCGATTCACCGACCAGCTTATCGTCTTACAAACACCCGAGCGACTACGTTTCCTATGGAACAGTACGCGAGTACATACTGTAGTAGACTCATTTCGAAGTTTACATGAAAAATATGTGAAACTTAAATTAGCTATAGAGTGGACGAGCAGATTAGACATTTTTGCTTGCTTCGTGCTGTATTTCAAAGCTGTCTGTCGTGTAGTTATGAAATGCTATGTACTGTATATGCAGGCAAAACAGCCGCAGAACGATGCATAATGTGGCGCTATGGTGTGTGCTTGCAGGACCATTATCGAGGACCATCTTTCATTTAGTGACTATAGCGAGACTATAGTGCCCCTACACGTTCCTGAGCTTGCTATATCAGTACGATAGCAATTGGGAAGGCACACTATTCCGGCATACCTGACACGCATGCTATCAGTGCGCTACGATTGCGGATCGGAACGATATGCCACTATGAAACACCTCCAACGATATATCTACATACAAGGCCTGCCCTAAAGGGTCGATGCCAGAGCGACTCTTCATGGGCAGTGTATTCGAGACATTCTGGTGCGCCCTCAAAGAACACCACCAGCTACTCTGCAAAAAAAGGTGAGTGTAATTGGGTGTAATTATAAAGGGTGCGTTCCTGCAGAGATAACAGCCCTCGTATGGGTTAGTGGCGGCTGGATGGCTAGCGCTGTGGAAGATATTACAGGGCTGGAGCAATTGCGTTACAATTCCAAAGGCGCGTAGTTACGACCATATTCCAAGTATCTGGTACTTCTCAAGGTTGTCTGTGCTAGAAGAGCTGGCCTCCGCATGTACACTGGATTCACGTTCTGTTTATGCGGTCACTGCGCATTTGTCCCAATTAATTGCATCAAATTTGGAGAAAATTACGAACAACCTCTAAATCAACTGCAAACGCCTCAACAGCATACTATGGGGCCTGCCAATCGGGAAAACGTCCCCCGGCGGTACGTAAGTTCCAGCCGGCTAACTTGATACAGGATCAGCTATCCACGTCCCGCCAGGGGGATATTTTCCTGATGTGGTCAGCGCACAAACGATGAAGAAAATCACGTTGAGACTACTTTCTATCTGAACCTGCAACCGTCTTGCACAAGAGTGTACCCCAGCCAATTACTAGTGAAGATTCGTCCTTTTTTCTGTCAAATGGTTGTCTTGGTGATGTTACAAATCGACTGGGCTTGGCTTGATGATCTTGTTACACCATCACATACGGTCGCTTAATGATGTGTCTGACCAACAATGTCGTCCATGTGGTGCCTGGGTCGAAGTAGCAACTAGCAAGTATGAGCGCCCAACTTTTTGACCTTCGCAATAACCTCGCAGAAGACTAGCCACTATATGCGGTATATTTGCTTGTTGCCGGCGTGGCGGGGTACTGCGGGCCACCTGGCTATATAAACGGCCCCATCGTAGCCTTTATCTCCCAAAGCTTTCGTTTCTTCTTCCCTCAGTCTTACGACATCCGGTGTTGTGCATCGTTCTCACATTCATTTTCCCTGTCTGTCACTGCGTGAATCCATTCGACCCCTAAACAACTCGACTTCGCTTTTTAAAATGACGCGCTTTGCTATCCTCGCATCTGTGGCTCTGGTTGCCAGCCTCGTCTCTGCCGCTCCTGCTCCTGCTCCCGGCCCGCACGAAGTCCACGAGGCCCGCCAGTTTAACTGGGAAGGTGCCTTTTCAAGCTGGTACTACCAAGTGCGTCCCGGCGTCCGCACGGCTTCTTGCTCCGATTCGCACACGCACTCACACCACCGATGGCACAAGTGGCACACCAGGACTCGTACGGCGACTCCTGTCGCCACTGTAGCCCCGACTACTTCGTTGGCCGCCGAGGCTACTCCCACCTCCGCCCCGGTGGAGACCAGCTCTGCCCTTCCGGCCACCAGCACTGCTGCTCCGACTACGGTTGTTCCTACGACCACTGCTGTCCCCACCACTACCAAGCCCGCTACGACCTCCAAGCCAGTCACTACCACTGCGGCCAAGACTGGCAATGCCGACATCGACGCCTATCTGAAAGGCCACAACGACATCCGCGCCCAACACGGCGCTGCTCCCCTTAAA
>WSTG01000864.1:0-13182 GCA_019616325.1 Ceratobasidium sp. 394
TAATCACAGGGGCAATAGGCGTAACTCGCTCGTCCCGGATAGCGGTCTAAGGGGCTTCGGGTCCGAGGGGAAGCCTGAAAAACCGCTCTCGTCAAGCTTAACGAGTGGGCACCCGGAGGTTTTGGTGGTATCGCCGCGTGAGTTGCAGCTTTTTAGAACCAACTTTATTCGTTCATTGATTATTTAGTGTGATAGGACCTCTACACGACTCTTGGGATAGTCCTACTAGGGACGAACTAGCGGACGTCTAGTCTACGGCGACGGTTGAATACCAAACGTGACCAAAACGATTTATACTCACCTGGTGCCTGAATGGTAAGAACTCTTCTTTACTATGTGAGTAAATAAAGCGAAAGATACCTTGAGCTTCGTGAGGGGATGAATGCCAGACACCAACCTCTCCCCCATGACTCCCCCAATGCCGCTTGTTAATCGCATCACGAGCTCGAATAACAAGTGCATGTAAACGCGTTCTGCCGGTTCTGACCAGTTATGACCCAGGCCAGTGGCAGTCCAAGTTTTGTAACTCCATGGATTGTAGCGGCTAGAGAAGAACGTCGGTCTCGGCCCCATCCGGATGTGACGCGATGTTACGAATTCTAACGTCCTTGTCCAATCGCACGTCGACGCAGCGGGACAGGAAGTTCCTTATAAAGTAACATAATATTATTTAATCAGAATACTACAAGATATCATTAATGTCACGAGAAATTTTCATCAAAACCTAACACCGCCCAATGGCAAATTGAGTACCGAGAAGGTGGCCGTGTAGCTCTACCCGGCCGAGTGGGAGTCGATGTGATATCCCCAAATCCGCCCAATGTGCAAGCCGGAACGGCTACAGAGAAGAATTCCGCATGCTTTCGAGGTATATCTGCTAGTGAAACCAATCACGGACTGTCCACTTCATGATAAAGTAGCATATATGCTGGGTTATATTGCAATCCAAGGTGGCAAGTCATGGGTACGCACCCGAAACGACGTTTCCCAGTCATTTCACTCGCGTCCAGTCCTCTTCGGGTGCGTCTTCGGGCGTATCTGAAGCGGCGCAGCCACCGACGTTACCAGCCGTCCCACGTCTGGCGGCTGGTGATGCAACAGGACAGTGGTGTCATGTACGAACAAAGTGAAGCACCCGTCACTTTACTCGAGCGACGTTCTTCTCTGGCTACTACCGGGTTCGAGAATTCTGCTGTCGGTTACCCAAGGGGAGACCGGAGAGTGGGTGGAGTTCAAATCCTCCGAGTCACTGGGTTTTGAGTTTTGTTCTCTACCAAAAATATGAAAATGCGCGCGAAAATTGACATCAGTCCCACCCTTGTATTCGCGCTGTTGAATACCGATTTTGCTAGGATTTAATCTTCCACTATGTTGTTCGGATGGTGCCAGTCATTCAGTACTTTGGAAAAGACGGGCATTATTCGTACAGGTAGAACCA
Source organism: Ceratobasidium sp. 394 (assembly GCA_019616325.1). Lineage (NCBI taxonomy): Eukaryota > Fungi > Basidiomycota > Agaricomycetes > Cantharellales > Ceratobasidiaceae > Ceratobasidium > Ceratobasidium sp. 394. The sequence continues at coordinate 1,439 of WSTG01000864.1, forward strand.
GCTGACCCAGGCCGTCACGCCTAATAATCCCGACTAAGTTGATCACGAATATCGAGCATGCCTCGAGTTAGTTGTATAAATCGATTTCCGAAAACGTCGAATACCTCGAATGCAATAATGCGAGTCCCACTGGGACTGTCCCGGGGCAGTTATCGATGCAAGAGCTCTGAGAGATGCATTGTCCATGCCCCTTACATAAGAAGTATGTAACGAGACTATGGGAGAAGCCAAGTTTGCGAGTCAAGGAACCAGATATCGTTTGTGCCACCTCCACCTGAACCCCATCGCTGACTCATCACGTTAAGCGCCCAAACAAGATGTTCTTCTGACCACAGCGACAACTCGATAACCACGATGTCACGAGCGCAGCCCGCCAACCGAAGTAAAAGGCGGCTCACCTCGGGAACTACAGCCCAAGGACTAACGGTTGCCGACGATGAACGATCAGCCTGGAAGCTCTCACCGGCCTGGAGGTGGCGTCCTTGGTCTTGGGAGGTTACCCTGTCCAAGTCCCGCGTTGTGAGTGAAACACAACTGTTTACTATTTGCTAAGCAAAACCGAAAAGTGAAGCTCACGTATGGCCGTGGTCCGCATTTCAACCTTGCCGCGATTTGGTTCGCAACGCGTGACCGACTCGATCGCTTTCTCTGGAGTCAAGTCGTGCGTGCTACTCATTCTCCGTTCGTTGTGTCTGCCCTCGTTAACCTCTCGCGGTTCAGTTGTTTGCGGTTCCCTTACGTGTCCTGCGTCGTGACTCGTCGCAGGATCTCGAGATAGGCAAGCAATTCCCAACCCTACTAGCTATCTCATTCGCTGATCCTGCTGCTCCCTATGGCCACTAGCTCAGCGCTGTGAAAAATAGGCAAATTAATCATGTCAAGGGCAGATGTCCGGCGCAGATTCTCTGGGAGAGGATGGTCAGGGCTTGAAATCAGCGTGGGCCGAAGGAGCAGGGCAAGCGTATGGGTTCCAAGATCGCCGAGGGGTTGAGCACGCCGTTTGTTCCTCTGGGAGATCACGGTACTTATGGAGGAAAAGGATATTCGGGTGAGTTTTATCTAGTTCTCTGCCAACCAGCCATGCGATCGTTGATATGAATTTCCTATTTCCTGGTTGTCTTTGGACGCTTGTGGTTCATGATGAAATTTAAAGCGCCGGCTGGAGGTCTAGAACTAAGGCTACTGTAGCTTATAGATCTATTGATTCGTATTTTAGCAAACTTTTTTGGGAGAAACCGTGATGAGAAAAGCCTCATGTCAATCCAGCGGAAACTCCGGACAGTCATTTTTCTAGTTGCGAGATCTACGGCTTATTCCTAGGCCGAGGCTGGCGTGCGAGAATAACTAATTCACCCAAACGACCTCTATTGTAACTGGAAATCAGAACGACAATTTATCGAGAACGACAGTGCGGTGTACAGCCTCATACACGCGTTGGTCGTTTTGATGGGCGACGCAACCTTGCGCTTGACCACCACACCCCGTCCTCGATTCTCGACGATTCGTCTTTCTGCTCGTCTCTCTGCTGGCCCTTTTATTGATTTCAAGGTGCTGTGCGCGTATCAACTCAATGAACCTCAACATGCGCCCGGGTGGATCATGGGCGCTAAACCAGGTGAGTGAGGCCAATAAACTGGGATTTCGCTCACGTCTATGTAAATAAGTCACAGACGACAATTGGTGGCATATATGGCGGTCTGTCATCGCAGGTATGGAGCTTCGACTAGAGCAACGCAGTTTGAGGAGAATGAATCTACGAGTTCTTAGACGGCGCTAACTTGGGAAGATGTACCAGAGGACGAGGATCCAGACACTCTCGATGAAATGCACGAGCAAGCCCGGTCCTACTATGAAGAAGGAAATCTGGCGGCATCGGAAAATCTGAATTTACGAGTATTGGCGATACGCAAACGCAGGCTCGGCGACGAGCACGTCGATACCCTCAAGAGTATGCACAATCTGGCGGTCACCTACTCCGAGCAAGGTCGGTTGGCGGAGTCGGAGCAGCTTGATCTGCAAGTTCTGTCGATCCGCAAACGCATCCTCGGCGACGAGCACGTCCATACCCTCCACATTATGTACACTCTGGCTCACGTCTACTACAAGCAAGGTCGGTTGGCGGAGTCGGAGCAGCTTCATCTGCAAGTGCTGTCGATCCGCAAACGCAAACTCGGCGACGAGCACGTCGATACCCTCGACAGTCTGAACAATCTGGCGGTCACCTACTTCGAGCAAGGTCGGTTGGCGGAGTCGGAGCAGCTTCATCTGCAAGTTCTGTCGATCCGCAAACGCATCCTCGGCGACGAGCACGTCGATACCCTCGACAGTATGCACAACCTAGCAGCTGTTAGGAACCGTGGCCAACGCGTAATAGCTGAGCGGTATCCTCTTAGGATAGCGTCAGTACGTGGGCCTGAGCCCGACGCATTGCCTGGCCATATACTCAGCGATGTACGTTCTGTTGCCTCCCAGTAGCATATGTATTAAAACCTTCTAATATTTTATAGGCGATTTTCCTCCAGCAATTCGTTGACCCCAACCTTGCACATCACCACGAAACGCCGTCACGCATTACTGCGCAGACTGTACGGATACTTCCACCCACCATAATCCCAGGGCGCTAATCATATTATGTCCCTAGTCGGTCTTGGATGCTTTTGGTTACTTGCTCCTCCATGGATGCATTGATCTAACCTTGCAGTTAGATCTTCCCCGTGATTCCGAGGCAGCTCTCTCAGGCGGTCGGTTCGGTGACGTGTGGTGTGGTAATCTCCACGATAGCACTCGAGTTGCGATCAAATCCTTGAGGCTGCACACGGTGGACGAGGTCAACTCGAAAGTCGTCAAGGTGAGGAGCTAGATTAATTAGGCACCAGCTCGTACTCACTTTCGTAGCACGCGACACGAGAGCTTTACTTCTGGTCGAAACTCAAGCACCGCAACGTGCTCGAACTACTGGGGTTTGCTATATTCCAAGAGCAGTTGGCTATGATATCTCCTTGGATGGAGAATGGAACGCTAAATGACTATATCCGCAAGCACTCTGGCCTTGATCGTTGGTCACTTGTATGCACATATCCAAAAGCCGAAAGAGACATTATTCACACCTCATCAGTGCTTGCAGGTATCCGAAGGGCTAGAGTACATCCATGGAGTTGGAATGGTACGTTGTATCCTGCTCACCCGTAATGCCGGTCTCAGTACGCCACCTGGCAGGTGCATGGAGATTTGAAAGCCGTAAGTCGAGTGGATCACCAACCGATAGTTCTTACCTTAGATTGGAACCCAGAACAACATACTTGTCTCAGCTGATGGTGTCGTTAAACTCTCTGATTTCGGCAACTCGGTGATGACAAACCACTCTCTTGCGTTCTCCGCTACCAGTATTGAAGGAGGCGGGACGGCTCGTTGGATGGTGAGCCTCGCCTCGCTGCTGAACATGCAGTGACCTAACCCCGACATGTCTGAAAGGCTCCCGAATTGATCAAGCGAGAAGATGGGGCCGCAGCCGATAGGAGTATGCCAGCCGACATATATGCATTTGGTATGGTAAGACACTGTCAATTTACGGTTGTGACCTGCAGCTGACGTATGCAGACCCTGCTGGTCGGTAAAACGAAAGCTCTTCATGAATATTTACTGATAATTTGGATAGGAGGTTGTGACCGGCCGTAAGCCTTACTCGGAATACAAGAGGGAATCGGGAGCAACTTTGGCTGCCGTTCGGGGCAAACATCCCCGGCGACCGGATGCATTTTCAGGGAATGTTAGGCTTGGGGACGAGAGATGGAACTTGTTGGTTGCATGCTGGAATATGCAACCCGACAATCGTCCGACGGCTGGACTAGTAAAAATCGTGGTCAGTCAATGCTAGGATCAAGTCAGCGCGGAGCACCTAACCACATGCTCTCTACCTGTGTCCAGATGTCTAACCTGGTCTAAGCTCTTTTTGCACTCTGCACACCAGGCGTGGAGCGCCTAGTACTCGTCGTGAACAAAATCTTATGAATTTATCGCCCGTGATTGCCAAGAACCTACCGGACCCGCACGGGGACATGTCCCCGACCTCGTCGATATCCTCTCATCACATGTATTGTCCACACGATGAAATATTAAGTCTTGAAGTTCGTAGGACGGCAATCTTGCTTGCCGAGGCGATCTTTGTTATGATATACAGTATCTCCAGCTTCGAGCGAGAGTCACCACCAGTCATAGACGCGTCTGGAGCCTGAGGCGCCTAATGAGTACACTATCAAAAGCTGCTATAATAAGTCGCCAATTCCAACTGCACCGCATACACGCGGTTGCAGTGCCTTGATGAGCCAAAATTGCCAAATGCCACGCCTCATACTCGGCCACACCCCTCTCGTCCCATCCCCCTAACTCTGATCCCAGCAACATTTTATATTACCCACAGATCACCGAAGCACCTACGCGGGTAGTTTCCCTCCATCAGAGGCGAGTTATGGATGCTTTAGAACTGTCAAACAAGGTACCGGCCCTGTACCAATCTAGGAGACCGTCAACATGATTCTGACGCGTTATACCGACCTCAACAGCGCTGGAGATCTCCCGAATCCTTCGAAGATACACCTAACCAGGCTAAACGAATCAAGCTACATAGTGAAAACGACGACGAGATACTCGAGATGAAGCGCCAGGCAGAGGAATATGAATCACAGGGAAGATGGAGGCAGGCGGCCGAGCTGAAACTTCGGATATCGCAGAAAACCTTGGGAGACAACCACCCAGATACTTTCAAGGCGATGTATCTCCTTGCAAATGCCTTTGCCCAACAAGGTTTGCTTCGAATTGCCGCAACCCTCCAATCCCAGGCATTGAGCAGGCAGAAGACTGTACTTGGAAACGACCATCTGGATACGGTTCAGGGAATGCACGACCTTGCCAGTACTTACCTCGAGCAACGTCGATTCCAGGAGGCCGAAAGTCTCGAGTCGCAAGTTCTCTCTATACGCAGGCGCTTACTTGGCGAAACAAGCGCTGAAACACAATGGGCCATGTACCAACTCGCCATGATCTACCACGAACAGGGTCGATTGGAGGAGGCTCGGAGATTGGACAAACGAGTTCAAAAGTCGGGACAGAGGCATTTACCGCCTTCGATCTACACAACTCTCGAGCAAAATAAACCCGAACCTTCTGAGCTAGACCAGCTCGCCACGGTTGCATTGGCGCGGGCGCTCTGCGACCTGGTGCCACAAGAGTCAAAATTTGAAGCATCTCTGTCGGGTAGCGAAGGATCTCAAACAGATATTTCTGGCAGCTCCACAGACGTTATCGTAAGTAGAACTCCCAATTTCATTGAACGGGTTCTTAAGCCTAGCATTCAGCGGCGTTCCGAAAACAGCTGCGAGACTCTAGAGTCCATGGTAAGTATGAACTCCCGGCTGGCGCGGGGGCAAAGGCTTAAATATTGTCTTCCCGTAATCACAGGGGTACGAATACCGTATCTCAACCAAAACGGTAGAGACATAAATATTTTGGCGCTGCATTTGAGCTACGCTGATGCAATTTCACTCATTCCCTAGCCCATGGAAGATGTGTTCAAGCTCCTAGTCAACAACTGTTGCTCGGATCTCACCGACAAAATAGATCTAACCCAATGCCCCACGGCCCCGTACGCGGGCGGCCGTTTCGGGGATGTATGGTGCGGCGTGTTTGAAGATCAAAGTCGGATAGCGATCAAATGCTTGCGGTTACATACCGGCTCAGACGCTAGCGTCAAGAATGTTAAAGTAGGTTTGTTGTTGCAGCCGAGTGTCTCGCTGTTGTTGATTGTGGACAGCGCGCTGCTCGAGAGTTATACTACTGGTCCAAGGCAAAGCACAAGAATGTCCTGGAGCTGACTGGCATCGCTATCTTTCGAGGGCGACTGGCAATGATATCCCCCTGGATGGCGAGCGGAACGCTGCACACATACATACACAAGTATCTGGATGCGAATCGCTGGCAATTGGTTCGTCGTATTTGGTGAACTAGAAAAAGTGGATTTGTCTAATTGTTTAATAGTGTGAACAAGTCGCGGAAGGACTAGCATATATCCACGAAATCGGGATGGTACGTGTAACAGCGAACTCGAGGTATTATTGGACTCTTACTGAGAGAATGCTCAAGGTACATGGTGATCTCAAAGCTGTGAGTCTAGGCGGATTAGAGCCGGCAGTGTCATTTCACACCCTGTCAGGTCAACGTCCTCGTTTCGGACGAGGGAACCGCGAAACTTAGTGATTTTGGGAACTCTATTTTATCTGATCACTCACTTGCATTTACCGATACTACGAATGTGGGAGGCGGCACGGCCCGTTGGATGGTAGGTGGTATTCGAACATATCTACAAGCCTCTGACGTCTTTCACGAAGGCTCCCGAACTTCTGCGCGAGGAAGATGACGATGGGGATGTTGCTAATCGTAGCATGCCCGCAGACGTTTATGCTCTTGGAATGGTAGATATAGCCTACCTTTTTTTAAAACGTACAGTTACTGACATTATACCTTGTGTAGACAATCCTAGTACGTCGCTGAATCGCCCTCGGAAACCTTAACTACTGTATACACAATTACCGTTGGTGTTCTAGGAAGTTCTCACGGGTCAACCGCCCTACGCGGAGCGCAAATCGGACCCTTGGGTGACTCAAGCTGTGGTTGAAGGGGTCCTGCCTCAGCGACCTGTTCAGTTGGCGAGCACAAGTAGATTTGGGGACGGGCGATGGGCGATGCTGGTGGAATGTTGGCGTATGCAACCGAATTTGCGGCCGACAGCGAAGGAAGTTAGAGATAGGGTAAGCACAAGACCAAGATTGAATCTGTGGGGCTCGAGAGCTGAGGGCGAGTACAGATGCCCGCACTTGCTTAACCGGAATAGCCTCAAGCGGCTTCGAGGGGAGAACGCCTGTAAACGTTTGTATATACCTGGGTCGTTGGTAGACTTTTGAAAGGTTCTACCTGTTGAATTTTGTCAATTTTTGGCTCTATAGTTCTTGATGATTTCAGCTATGATAAATATTAGCTAGCGATAAAGCCCTTGAACGGCAAGGGGTAAGAGGGTGAGCGATAAGGTAGAAAGTTGGCGGTTAAAAGCATGGTTTTCAACTAGGCAGCTAAACAAGAAGGGCATATAACAATGAGATAAGAGGTGGATCTAGTCAACCGTCAGCCCAGCCACTCGCCACAACCCCTAAACTTGTCGCTGACTCATTCACTCAAGCGCCGAAACCAACTTGTCATCCTCTCAACCACAACACCACCAAGATGATGCACGGTGCGCCAAACCGGATGGGCCTCGGCCTGCGTGCGCCAATGCCAAACTACCAACAGCCACCAGTCCAGTCGAATCCAGGAGTAGGAGGAGCAGGTGGGCCGATGCTCAAAGCCACGACGTTGTTTGTCGGCTCGATCTCGCCTGGGATTTCGGATACGTTTTTGACTTCGCTTTTTGCGGTGAGTCGTACGATAGATATATTAGTGAGAGATAGGAGCTGATGGAACGTGGAAAGGCGTGTGGACCTTTACGCAGCTTCAAGCGCTTGCAAACGCCTGCTGGAAAGCCTCAGGCGTTTGGATTTGCAGAGTTTGAGGAACCAGATGCTGTTTCTCGTGCGCTCCAGCTGCTAGATGGTCGTCTGTTGCCGTCACTGGAAGGTGGCCCACCAAAGAAACTTTCGGTGGGTGGTCTTGTTTTTATTTCTGGTTTTTGTTACAGGCTGATGAATAATTTGTTCGTGTGCAGGTCAAAGCGGACCAAAAGACGCAGGGGTTTTTGAAAGCATATGAAGAACAGCGAATGCAGTCCTCGGTGCGCCTCGTCACTTCTTAATCCTCTTCTCTCTACCCGTCGTGTAATTTTTATCGCTCACATTCGATTCATGGCCAGGACGACGAAGTAGCAAAAATGACCTCTGAAACGCTCATCGGCTCGCTCATCGCAGCCCTCACCGACCCGTCTGCTCTCCCCGCCGACCAGCCTGGAAGCAAACCCGAGGACATCATCATCCCTCCCCACCTGCAGGATCTTCAGGAGCAGGACTTGCCAGAGGAACAACGTGGACTGGTGTTGAGCGAGATTTCGCTGTTCCGTGAGCGGAGTGCGCGAAGGGATCGGCCACCCCAAGTTGCGCCACCTCGACAGCCGGCTGGTGGGAGGGTGTGGGGACAGCCTGGCCCGGACGCGGGAAGGGAGAGGGAGAGGGAACGTGAGAGGGAGCGTGAGAGGGAGAAGGAGAGAGAAAAGGAGAGGGAGAACCAAAAGGCTGGCGAGAGTCATGGGTTGGCGAATAAACCAGTTGGATTTGTCAAGGAGACGAACGCACCGTCCACGGCCACCCCCGCCAAGACGGACGAGGAGCGGGAGCGTGAGAAGTTGGAGGCGAGGAGACGGGAAGAGGACAATTCGTTCCGCGATGTGCGTTCTAGTCATTTTCTGCTTGATTTGTTTCCGACTGATGGGTCGTGTGATGCAGCGCGAGCGACGATACGAACCTCGTGAACGCCAGCGCATCGCAGCTATCGAGCGTACGATGCAACGTGAGCGTGGTCTTGCGCGTGCCGAGGAGAAAGACCGGCAAGAGCTTCGTCAGCGGCTGGCCGAGTGGGACGATGACCAGTCGGACGAGTCGTTTTACGTTGATCGGTAGGTGCATCCTATCCCACTTTATTTGTATTCTCATCTTGTTGCTCCCTAGTGCCCGCTTCCGCCAGGCTCGTGCCCGATTCCTAGCCACGGAAACAGCAGCTGACGACGCGTCTCGCGCGCTCGAAGCACGCCAGGCAGAGCATCTTCGCCTCGAGTCCGAAGCATTCCTCGCTCGGCAAATGGACGAGCTCCGTGCCCTCGCCGAGGAACAGCGCAAGGCCGGCCTGCTCCTCGACGACGGTGCGCCCGTACGACTGGCCATTTCCGCCGTCGAAAAGGAAAAAGAGGAAAAGAAAGAGGTGGTCGAGGTGAAGAAGCCTGTAGTTCAGGCGTCGGCGGTGTTTGGAACCGAAGAAGAGGAAGAACTGGGCGCGAGGCGCAGGAGAGGTCAACTTGTCAAGTTGGATTTCGAGGCGGCGGAGAGGGAGAGGATCGTGGAACGGTTGACCAAGGTTCGGGATGCGGTGCCGAAGAGTGCCGAGGCGTTGTGGAAGGCCAAGGTCAAGTGGGATGCCTTGAGCGAGGTGAGCCAAATATTTTAATTATGTTGCTCTGTGTACTGATCATATCGTGGCTTTAGACTATTATTCAAAACAAGATCCTCCCACTCGCGAAAAAGAAACTGGTCGAATATCTCGGCGAGCTCGACGACGACGATATGGTTGTCTTTATTGTCGACCACGTCCGGTCGCGCAAGCCACCTCAAGAGCTTGTCGAGGCGCTTGAACCGGTCAGTTTCCTCCGTGCCTCTGTTATGATGACGTCAGCTCAATTTGTATCGCACAGGTCCTAGTTGAGGAAGCGACAGATTTGGTACTCGCAATTTGGCGCCAGGTCGTGTTCGAGAGCGGGACATACGGAGAAGGATTGGAGAGCGGGTCGAATTTTGTAGATCAAGAGGGACCGATGGTTCCGGCGTGAGGAGCAGTGAGTGCGGATTCGCGTTTTGCCAAATTTCACAAGCAGAGCGAGGCAAGGTCGATAGTCGAGGCCATTCTGTGGACAACGGGTGCGTTTCTGCTTGGTCTCGACTTGGTCTGTTGTTTGTGTGTATACTTGATCTGTTAGGTCGTCGTCCTCTGCGATGCCGCGAGAATATGGTGTATTTGATCTTGGTCTCTTAATGTGAGTAACCTATCGATATTGTGTTGTCTGATGAACCTGCGGTTGGCGGTTACGGGGATTGGAAGAGGTGAGTGATGAGTGTTTGAATGTTCTAGTGGTTAGGCGAAGTTCGCTTCGGGTCTTGGAGTGTATCAGCTGGAATGTCCGGCAGGATGTGAATTAATACAAGAAATCGGATTGAGACTGTAAACGGTATCTATCGGTACAAGACGGCCGCAATGGCGTGAATTGAATCGGCGTGAAAATATCGTAAATAGGGGTCGTTACGCGATGACGCAGCAAGAGTTTTGCTACATCGGGATTATGAGCGATGGACCAACGAGATGGAATAAGAGAACGCACCTTCTTCGCAGTCTTGTAAAACATCTTGCTCTGGCTGCTCAGATTATTCGAACGATCCACCAAATCGTCGAGCTTCTCGCCACGCTCGAGTACCGCCTCGATGGTCTTGTGCTATACTCGGGCATCAGCACCTCCACCCTATCCAACTCGCGCAACCTAGACTCACCAATACGATCTTGGTCTCATCCAACTCTTGCTGCACCTTCATAATCGCGTCTGCCTGCTTCGGGTCCTGGTACTTGGCCACATACGTCTGCGCTTGAGGAAAGGAGATGGACGAAGGGTTCGAGTATGACGAGGTAGGTACGGTCGTCGCGAATTCGTCGAGCGCTTTGGCAAGGAGCGAAAACGCCGGTCGGACGGGGTACTCTTCGTCCGAGATCAACACGCCTAGTCATCTCCTATTAGCTCCAGTCGAAGATATTAAACAAGACAAATCGTACCAACGAGATTCTCCGCCCCGCCCCTATTGTACACATGAAACGTGTACGACTTTTCCTGGATGCTCTGTCTCTGCCCCGCTGGCGTTCGTTCAGCGACCGCACCAGAGAAAAACGCCATAAATTCCGCGACGGAACCCTTTTGGTAAAAAGAAAAAGTCGAGAGGTCTGAAGCGGTTACGAGTGAGGATGCTTTGCCGCTGTTGACTTGGAGGATTGTGAGGCTGAAGAGACGCATGTTGGGCTGGTGAGTGGATGACTGTGGTGGAGGGACGGAGGAGGTGATATGAGGTGGAAGCGCCGGAAGCGCCGAGCACAGCCTTCAGGGGTGGTCCAATTAAAGCTGGGTAGTCCGAGCCTGACCTCATGCTCCGCAGAGTCTACCAACCCTCTCGCTAGGACTCCATAGCCGATGTATAACCAAGACCCGTTGGTTCGTGTTCGCAGACTGTGAATATTAGTACTAGAATTAGTTTCTGCTCCCAATTTTGTCGGCTCTATATCGCCGGTATACACTTCAGGATGGTTCGCGACCAACTATTCCTGCCTGTCTACCGCAGCTTGCCGGCTAATAACTCTACGATTATGATTTTTACTCGCTTGAATACTCGAACTAGGCCTTTGATTGATTCAGACTACAAATCTGGCTCTGCGATGGGTTCGTATCGGACTGGTAGACCATCCTGCCCCTCTTGCACGATAGCTCGAGCTCGTCCCAGCATCTCATCCACATCCTGGAGCGAAAATTCGGATTCGGTCTGCACTATCCAATCCATTGTTTCTTTGATAAACTCGAGCTCTTCTCGTTTTTCTAGTCCTAGCTGATCCAGCACGAGGTTGGCTTGGGCGGTCGTGATCTGTGTGGAGTGAATAGTATCTTGAGTGTGTATTTATAGCGAAATTGCGGGCTTACATATCTTTGAAGTACTTCAACTTGAGCCTTGGCTTCCGGCGTGCCTCCCGCTTCTACGGTCTCTGCACGCTCAGAATCCTTGAACAATGTGTCAAGCATGTCCCAGTATATTCGGTCTCTATTTTCCGAGGGTATTCCAGCCTCCGCGATTATGCTTTATGAATCAGTTTACACCAAGAGCGAAGGATATAAGTATGGCTCACCCAGACGAGTTGTAGACTGCAAATCCCATCGAATCGTCTTCGTTCCAGTACATCGTAACTTTGATATCGGA
>WSTG01000865.1:0-13181 GCA_019616325.1 Ceratobasidium sp. 394
ACTGAACATTTATCAATGTGCTGACAGAAAAAGAGCTACATCTTAAACTTGACATAGTAAGATATGGCCGATAGACACAATCCGGCCGGTTTCCCGGTCGGTGACGGTAGGACGCACTTCGCCTCTAACAAGGCTCATGACTATATACTTAAGAGCTTCTGGCCCTGTCTTCTCCTATCTAGGCGACTAGTTATAGGAATTTCATAAGCATACACCTCCAAGAGATCATTGCCTCCGTCAACTGGTAAATCTCTTAAGAGTATCCTTTCCCAGGTTCGCGCATATACCCGGAACCTGATCCCTCACACAAGCACTGACATCCATAAGTGCCTCTGTCTCTAAACTGGCACTTGTCTCCAGCGCTTGCGCATAAGCCCTGGAAATTACACAAGCTATAACAGTAATTGACATTTAATACACAAATGTGGTCATAGTCTCATCAATTTCAGAAGATGGCTCTTCCATCTCCTTGGGTAGAGGGTAGCATAAGTGGAATTGAAAAGAGTACCAAACTCTTACACAATGAATGTCCAGAATCTCACGCAGATATTGTTTTGATCTCTTATCCTTGATGACAACCCTTTCTAGAAGCTGGGCTAGTCCACTCAGTTCAGGAGAGATTTGGGGCACTTGACATTATTGATTGTCACCCACTGGGGCAAAAGGGGATAGCATGTTAGATGGTAGATGGATATGAAGCACCAAACAATTTGTTATTGCCTAGTTTAGTGCTAACACACCCTCCCATACCATGCAACTGCTTGCTATATTGTGCATTGCTATATACACATTACACAAAGAAAACTATAAAGATATGGGTAGTCAAGGGAGAACAGTGCCAGGGCCACTCTAGAGTTTATTGGGGGCAGAGGGAGAGCAAATACTAGGTGAATATGGTAGAGTACCCTGCAATCATGTTTTTACTCTTTCCCATGCATGCATAGCCTACTGGAGGCAGCTCCCTGGATACGTGTGTCATTCAGCTTGTGGCATGAATGGAGGTGTGTGGAGCAATGAATTGACACAGGCATAGAAACAAAAGTACAAAATGTAATCTTAAGCCATGTTCTCTAGTGCCAGTACATCTAGTTGTGTGAGGCCACAAGAGGGCTGGACCTCCCCTTCATCATCCTCTGCATTGGCATCAGGTGGGAAAAGGTCTGGGAGCACTGAACAATTGTGAAACATCATGATGTCATCAAGGATACAAGGATGTTGCTCATAGAGGTCATCAAGAATTGGAATTGTGCTTGCCAGAATTCAAGGTAGTCGCTGGTGGTGGAAGATTTTTTGAGTGAGGCCTCACCTGAAAGAACAAAATCAATCTGGGACCAATATGTGTTTGTGTTAATAAATTGTGTGGGAACATTTTTTTTTAAAGTCTTATCTATTTAATGTTGAGTCAAGGGAACCCTTATTGCATGACAGAACCTGCACAACACTGATAAATACAATGGAAGGAATGAAGGAACGACCAAGGAATGATGAGTGATGTGACTAGAGATGAGACCTTGAACAACCCAGGTATTGGTACACAACACAAATATGGGCAAACAAACTCAGTGCAGAAACACATGCAAGTATCACAGCTTGAAAGGGAACACAATCTGAGTCAGACCCTTCAGGATGGGTACCTGGGTGCTGTGCAAGGGAATTATGTAATCATGTCAGATGTCTGTGTCCCATTCCCACAAGGGTTCAACCATCAGCACATGGCATCATCTGGCCCCTGGCTTGATTTAGCCAGGAAGTCGGCAACCTGCCGTTTAGTCAAAGTCGGTCCCCCAAAACACTTCAATGATGTAAGCAGAGACAGAATTCCAGCAGCCCAATCCCCCAACAAGGGTTTGAACCAACAATGTGCTGAGTAACCTTGGGTGCCCCAAACCCTCCAGCCCATAAGCATGGGGAAACCTTGATCACAACCATTGAGCCACCCAGGCCCTGTGGGAACATTAATCAGACCACTCACAATCATCACTGCAAGCACAATCAAGCTTGGTGTCAGCTGAGTAACATGCCACAACTCAGAGTGTGCATTCCATGTGTTCTTGGAGCGGAACCCAACGCTGATTGCAGACTCTCCAGATAGAATATAGTGCATGGTCTTTGTACATGTGAGTTTAAGCCATCAAACATCTCGCTGAAATCTGGACTCACCTTGACAGTACAGGGAGGGTGAAACATAGACTTTGGATCAAACTTTGTAGGATTTTCACATAACAGCTGATATTGAAAGGTGTTGCGTAATTTGTTGACCTCAGGCATTGTCACATGGATATTCTTCTTCCAGAACCTCATGTCTGCAATACCAAAGGTGAGTGCATGGTTCCTGGTGACTTGGAATGCAATATCAGCTTGTATCTTGCGGTACCCATTGTGAAAATGAAACAAATATTCATTGCTCCATCAGCATCAGTCATATATTTTGAGAGACAGACCTACACTGTCCTTGAACAATTCCTTAAACCACCACTTGGTTGCATGGGGCAGCATATTGAAGAGCAACTCACAAACCACATCCACAGGGTCAGGGAAATCAAGGCAATACAAATCCCAGCACTTCTTTGGGTTGTTGACATCAGGAAGCTCTGGGGTGTCATCATCAAATTTGGGGTCATCTGGATCAAGACATGCATTCTTCACATCAGTAATAAGCCAGTCCAAAGTGGTGTGAACTTGATGATCAAAAAGCCAGTCACTGTCCATAACAGGAACATGCATGATTGCTGCTCAACATCCAACACTAGCTGCCATCACCTTATGCTCAGCTAAAGACAACCTGTGGTTTTTGGTGGTGGCTGGGTCTTGTGTGGCTGGGTTGGTATGCCCCTGTTCTGTTTTTGTCACCTTGTTGGTCAACTCCTTGAGCTACTGTCACAAATTTGCATTCTCAGCTTGGGTATTGTATAGATCCTGTTTCAGAGTGCAAATGTCGTCCATCAGCGAGCATCACATGCATGAAGCACTATACTCACCTGTCTCTGCTCCAGTCTCTGCTGTCTGTGGTGCTCTTGGCAGTTGGCTGGCTGTTCCGAATCATGAGGCATGGATGCTGAGAGATATGGTGTGACAGAAATGGATAGATGTGAGTGCAAAACAGTGCAGAAGAGGTTGTTTGAGTGAGTAAATCTAGCTGTTGGAGGCATTTAGATATAGGACCTTGCCAAGGAAATAAGAGACCACCAAGGCCAACATATATAAATGACCTTGCTAATTAATTGATTAAAGACTGCCAAGGTCAGCCACCCCTCAACAGCTCTACTGGAATATCAATCTGCCCTCTCAGGAAGATTGAGTTGGCACATGCCACCACCACCAATATCCAGACTGTCCTCACTCAATACTTCCCCTTTTGACACTAGCTTCCTGGTTCCTGCACAATTACATGGTGAGATGCTTATTGATGTGGCATGCTATTATGTCAATTGACAGACCTTGCCACTGTTCTTACATCCAGGCGCCAAATCTGTCACAGTACTACTTGATTTCATTATCATGAGGTCAGTACATATCGACAGGTTTGGTTTACTGGTTTGATGCTTACCGTATTATTCAGCACACTTGTGCCTGCAACACACCCACCATTCTTCTTGATTGATGGGTAAGTAGTTGGTCTTCATCTCTACTATAAAAGTTGACTCTACATTACACTAGGATCTGCTTTTCAGGTCTTGTTGTGTCCTGTTTTTTCATTGTGTTTTTTGCTTGTATTATCAGTATCCACCCATTGCTTGCAATGCATGTATGTCCATGCTGTGTGAATGGTGCAATTAATGCATATCATAACAATTCATTACTGCCAATTGCATGCTTTTTGTTGGATGCAAGTCGAGAATCAGGGTGTATTTTGTATATACGGTATATTAGCAGTCAATTGCCTCAACCAAACATATCCAGACATGGCATTTGCTGTGGTGCTTGCAACACTAGCCCTGGCTGGTTGTAAGATGAGTCACAAATTTCCACATTTACTGACTGCTTGCAGTAATCACCAGAACCATTGAAGCAGATGCTACAGCTGATTACCACAGTTGTTGCAAGTACTGAAGGAAAAGCAATAGCTGGCTGTGGCAAGTGCCACACCAATGGTGGCAGCTGGTTGTGGCACCCTGGCAAAATTCTGGCAGATTTTTGCAAAAACAAAGACTGTGGCTGGCTTGAGACAACTTTGAGCTTTTCCTGATGGATGTAGTCAAACAAGAAGGCAATATTTGATCAGCCTTGTAGACACTCACTGGGTATATTGCTGAATTGGAAGAAACAGTGGCTTGTCACCTGGCTGGGAGGACTGACATGCCCACATTGTGCCTGAGATGCCGACCACCTTGGTGAGCTAGAATCGGGTCTGCCGCAAGCTCTAGGCAACATCATGCAGAAGATTCGCAAGATGAAAAAAGATCGTAAATCTGCTTGGGGGCACTCACCTTCACTCCAAGAGTTTGTAAACCTCACGGCTGAGCAACATCTCAATGGCATCAACAAACCCTTCTGCAAAATGATCCCATGGATCAACATACTCAACCTTTCATCACCTGATCTACTTCACAGGTTGCACAAATTCTTCTATGAATGTGTCTACCAGTTCAATTGTAATGGTATGGGTGCAGCTGAATATGGCACACATGTATGAGTGCAAACAGATTTTGTTGGAGATTGGGTCTACCAACACCATGTGTTGCATATCAGGCTAATGACTGGTATAAAAGGTTGTGTACTTGCACCTCCCAATCATTGTGAATACATCTGGCATGATTGATGAACAGGTTAAACAATGAGTAGACTGAAATCATTGTTTGGCATGCCCTCTGAACACGCCTTCCTAAAGCCAGATGCAAATTGGGCTTGAAGATGCAACAGATCCATTACAAAACCATAAGTCATAACCATTCCACAAGGTTTGACCCCTCCAACTGCAAGGCTGCATGGTGAGTGGACACATTCACCACTCATATATATGTACTTACTCAAAAAACCATGCGGACAGATTGTTCTTCCAGCCAAATGCAGCTGGTTTTCCGGCTCACCCCAGCCACACTGATCCACAACCCCCAATGATGGGGTATGTACACATGTTCAGCAGGATTCCACAATCAATGTGCAAGGTGACAGGAATGTGGGCCATGAGCAAAATGGCCAGGCACAAGCAGTACCAGATAGTGCCAGCTTCCAAAATACTGCATCTGTGCCATCTGGCACTGGTCATTCATGAACCAGCTCTGCTTGACATGAATTGTGACAATGCATTGGAGTGGTTTACTACTTTCTATGTGAGCAGAATGTCAATGACTATATGTGTATGTCAAATGAATGGTAGTACTTTTTGTTACATAATGCATACATCCTGCAATTCGAAATCTTCACTAAAACTTTAATCACTTTCGACTTATCCTAACCTAACTTAGGTTAGATATTGGCTTAGATAAGATAAGGGAATTTTTCTACTATTTATAGTATTTTTCCCGAGCAAGATTGATAAGGAAACAAAGGAGATATGGATCAGCCCCTATCTCCCTTTGACACCACTCTTCCCTCGGCTTAGTACTCAACCCCTAAGCTGTCATTACTATATTAGGAGGTCCTCTGACCATTTGTGGCGACATCCCAAGACATTCTAACGGCTAGATAAAAAGTTAAGTCCTTTGGTCACATGACTCTGGAGTCAGGAGTAAACCGTTAAAATAACTATTGTCTTCAAGAACTAAGACAAAAGCTACAATGGCAACTCGAAAGAACTATCCACCCCAGTAGTTAGACAGTCCAGACTAGCGCTAAATACTGAAACTATCCAAATAGTAAATGCTTTAGTTCTATTGGCTGGTGGAAGAGTGCACACAAGACAGAATCCGCTTGCAATACCTCCACTAGAGCCCTACTCAATTACTGGCCCACCTATGAAAAAGACGCGTGTGAACCTACCTGGCGCTAGTGATCGGAGCTGGGCATGCGGAAGCTCGGGGCTTACAAACCCCGAACTTCAAGGCCCGACACTGTTTCCGGCCAACGAGTGAGTTCACAAGGTCTGATGGGCTCGCCTTGTTTTGCCGGTGAACAGGCGAACTCACCAGCCAAAAATGGGCTCAGCACCCGGGAGACCTGCGGATGAGACGGATCAGTGCGCGATCCTGACGGCTGTGTCAGCTGCACAGCCAAACAGATCCCCGTTTTGGCATGCGGTGCGCTTGGCCCGCGCTCGCCTCTCACGCCCCAATGTCAGGGTTTATAAAAATGTACTATATATAACAAATTTCACGACGCGTTCCACGCCCACAGAACACCCCATGCCGGCTGTTAGAACAGTCCAACACCCGCGTGCCGCCATCTGGGGCAGGCTCTCCCCCCCCGTTGCTGTCATGCTCGTTGGGTACATGCATTTACTCGTCGCAGAGTTTCGCGACGATGATGAAGATATCGGTCTACTGTACCTGTGCCTCGGGTATCACCTGTACCAACAGGCACTGAAGGCCAAACGGCACAATCGAGCTGGGAGGCGCTATGGTACCAGAGGACCGTACATCAAAAATTGTACACAAGAGTTTGTCGACGGGCTGATAAACAGGGCTACCGACCAGTTCTTTAAGAACTGGTTTTGGTGAGTGTATCTTATTATTATCCTATTTCCTCATTTTGCTCAAGCTTACTTTGTAGTGTTGGCCGCACTTCGTTTGCCAGCCTCCTCAAGTTGATTGAGGATAACCCGATTTTCACAAACCCTTGTGGGTTTCGTCCTCAGGCGCCTGTAAAGTACCAACTTGCCGTGTACTTGGTCCACTACAGGAACGTACAAAACGTAAAATCGGCAATGTTGTTACAGATGAGCGAGGGCTCAATGTACAACTATTGCCGCCGTGTCATCTGGGCGTTTTGCCAGCTGCGCAACCGGTTTATTCGATGGCCCAACCCAGAAGAGCGACGCTTAATCAAGCTGAAAGCTCAGCGATTTGGGTTCCTGGGTGCCGTAGGGGCTGTTGACGGATCATACATACCAATGTGTGAGCGGCCCCGAAGGAACGCAATAGCCTACAGGACCAGGAAATGCACATGGGCGGTAAGTATTTATATCGATTGATGACTATATGCGCTCACCTTGCTCTTGATTTAGTGGAATACCCAGGTTGTGGTTGACTTTGATGGTAGGATTATATCCTATGATCTTGGGTGGCCTGGATGTATGTCAGATTGCACAGTGCTCTGCTGCTCGCATCTGTGGAACAACCGAGACGAATATTTTGGCCGGCATGAGTACTTACTCTGCGATGCAGGTGATTAATCATGTGTTTCAATAATTTTTTGTGCTTATATGCGCATAGGGTACTTTCTTTCTGAATGGGTAATCATGCCCTTTACTGAAATTGAGCTTGGGGACCAACGGCAACTTAGGCGGCGTTGGAATCGAGCGCATTCAGCGCTGCGTGTCGCTGTTGAGCATACATTTGGCAGGCTCAAGTCGCGATTCCCATACCTCGCAGGCATACATAGTTGGAAGATGTGGCAGATGCTCTAAATGATCGAGAGCTTGTTTGTTGTGCACAACATACTGTTCGAGCTGCATGATCACCCAGACGCCTTGGACAGTGTGGATTTTGAGGCTATAGTTCAAGAGCAGAATGCTCAGAACCATGCTCACAACAACAGACGGCGACTCATTGAGCATCCGGACGATATGCGAGTCAGGGGTTGGGAGCGCCGAGACCGTTTAGTTGGGAAATGGGTTCAAATCACTCAGTGAATCACACTTGAATGTAAAATAGCTTGATTGTAATGTGTCTAATGGAAAATGCGAGTTACAAAGTGGCTAATAATACATATCAGGCGGGAGCATGGCTCAGACCACTGTTAGATGGTCCCAGGGGCAGAAGTGCCGGCTTGTGCAGATGAGCCCGAAGAGCCAGATCCAGAGGTGACTGGCTGACCTGATGGACTGGCACGAGCAGAGGACCCAGATGTCAAAGTCGTGGGTTGCTGGACAGGAACAGCCGGGGGAGGGGCAGCAGCAGCCGGGGGAGCAGGAACGTTGAGGTCAAGACTGAGACGGGTAAGAAGCGCCTCAGCGTGCGCGAGGACTCGCAGATTACCCACACCAGTTGCGAGAACCTGGCTAATGTGCAAAAAGTCGTTGACTTGGGCCGAGCGAGTATTGAGTGCGATTTGTGCAAGTTGATTCACCTGGTCATCAGCCGCCTTCTGCATATCCAGCTTGAGTTGGCGCTGGAGGATGTCAAGCTGATGCTGTTGGGTGGTGACCAACCCGTCAACTCCACCAAGCACCTTGACAGTGACAATGTCGTTGTCCTTGTGCTCACGCTCAGTTTCCGAGCCAGACTGGGTGCGGGTCCATTTACGACTGCGGCCTTTGCCCTTGTCCTTAGACTTGGACGGCCTCATGGCTTGGTCGGCCATGGATTCGTGGTCGCTCTCGTGGTCCGACATAATTTCCGCGACGGAATCGAGGTGCATAAACTTGCGCATGTCGTCCAAGTCCCAAGCACTGCTGGAAAAGGAATTAGTAGTAATTAAGACTCGACACATAGACATACACTTTGTGTACTGCTTGGAACTCGGGTGAGTCACGGTAGTTCCACCAAAACTCAAATTTATGCTCATGACCGGCACCGGTCCTGTGGTAGCGTGATTCCTGCAAGGGGCGCGTTAAAATCGCAAAAATAATATAAAAAGCACGAGATGTACTCACCATCTCCTCCCTTGTCAGCATATCATCCTTGCTGCCACCAGTCACCATCGCTAGCTGATTGAAAGCGTGATAGCGAGTGAGCACGCCGCGGATATAGTCGCCAATCTGGCGCTTGGTCATCACACCCATAAGTAAGATAACCAACTAATAAGTAAGTAAGATCAGTAAACGAGTGAGACGGACAGATAAGACAAACAACATACCTCATTAATTGCCCCCATCCAGTCCTCCATGTTTTTCAGAAACGTCTCAGGGTCAAAGAAGAAGGTGAGAATTTGGGATTTTGCCTCTTCAGGGTAGCGCTGGGTTTTTCGAGTACCAGTGGTGTTGCCATTGTCGCCCTCATCGACCATCCCATTGTCCATCTCCTCGTCCTCATCGCTCTCCAACGGGACATCAAGGTCCTCCTTCTCCTGCTCGCTGAGTGCCGCCTCCGCCACCTCAATGTTCTTCAAGGTGCGTGGGCGCTTGGCTGGTGGTGTGGCAGGGGGGGTTGAGCTTCCTAGCCTTGGGAGCTTGGGAGGCGGGGGACTTGGGCTGAGCGCACTTGCGGCCAGGCGCATTCGATGCCTTTGAGCCAGAAGGTACCGACGCCTTGCCAGCTTGAGCAGCGCCCTTCGAGAAATCGAGGATGAGCTCCATAGGAGGCAGGGTGAAGGCCTTGGCAGCGCCGGTTGGGCTGGGAGTGTTTGCCGGCATAGGAGTGCCCGCAGCCCCGGATGAGAGCTTGAAGAAGGGCAAGAGGTCCCCTCCCGAGCTCAACCGGTACTCCTGCGCGTTGAGGATCGGCTGGCCGGATTTCGAATGCGCGAGTTTGTCGGCCGCCAACATTTGGCCAGACGTGGTAGTTGTAATATGGACATTGCGGTTGGCTACTGAATTGACCGGTTGGAGGCGAGGTGTCGGCTTGGAAGAGTCCGTCATGTCGATGACGGACCCCTCCTGTGACTCAGGCTGGCCAGTGGCAGGTGTGCCAGGAGCTGGCTGGGCAGGAGCAGCCGTGCCAGAAGCTCGCTGGGAAGGTGCAGCTGTGCTCGACGACAGCTGCGAGCTGCGAGTTAGGTCAACAAAGAGATGCTGGGCCGGGGGAGCAGCGGGGGGAGCAGTGGCGGGAGCGGCGGGTGGCGCCTTAGGGGCTAGCTCCTCGTCAGAGTCGGTTGGGATTGGGCGCATGCGAGGGCGAATGCCACAACGAGACGGAGTGGACAGGAAGGCTGAGGCATCTTGAGATTGAGTGTTGGGTGGGCGGGGCTGCTGGTGCGGTGGGCTCTGACAGTCCCAGTGTTCGGAGGAGTGGGTACCGGGGGATCCAGCAGCTGGATCAGTCGCATGGCTACAGCGGTCCTTTAGACGTGTAAATAAACAGAATAAAGGCTCAATAATTACCTGGAAGTGACGCTAGGAGTTGCAGGGTGGCTCACCGACGACATCGGGGAGTCTGGCAACTGGGTATTAGGGCTGGCGCTGGTCGAGGTGCGTCAGTGTCGACAAAATCTAATAAAAATTGACACTTACTTTAGCGGCGCAATCTGAGCTTGGGGCAAGCTCAATGGAGCAGCGGAAGTGGTGGCCCCCACGGTTTGCAGTGCGAGTGGCTGCCCAGCCGATGATGAGCCCTCTTGGGGCGGTGGAACAAACGAGTGTGTCAGTTCTGACATGTGCGATGTTCCATGAAAAAGAGCAAGTGTGGTGGTGGGCAAGAGAGACGAGGAGTGGTTTGTGGGTCGTTATATAGCTGCAGCCGCAGTGGCTAGGGGTAAGGGAGAGGGGCAAGGAATAGGGGACAGGGGTAGAAGCCGTGGCCCCTGAATCTTGGCCCGTAAAGCCCGGCTGCGCTTGCACCCCGACCCAGCACGCACGTTCACACGTATATCGAACACAAAATCATACATTTATTCAGGCATGTTGCCGCATACATGCACACTCGCACTTAAGGTCGGCCTTAAGGGTCACTTATGAAAGTGCTCGCCACGAGCCGGATTCAACGCTGTTCCGCCAGCTCAGCCGGTTGGGTGCTTAGCTCAATCAGTGTTCCCACGGGTGAGTTCCCTCAGCGCCTCAATCACCCGTGAACATGATCAGGTCTGTCTGACCAGATTTGTCCCTCGCAGAACAAGCTCCGCCTGCCTAGGCCTGTGAGTTCACATGCGTTATTGAGTAGGGCTTAGGATGCCCAGGAGAGCCCCTCACCAAAGTGATTCTACTGACTGTTAGACCAAAAAGCCTTATTGACAACTCCCAAATGAGTATCTATATGCTTAACTACCTTGGGAGGTTAATGGTTCAAACCCTTGAACCAATCACCTTTTTGGATAATCTCTGATCACTCCATAAATGAAATCCTATTAAGGAAATTGATGATGCTGATTTCAGCCGTACCATTGGCTAAGCCTAGGAACCAGCAGATTGGGTCAAACTCACTGCCTTTCCTGTGAACCAAGCTAGTGGAGACTTGTAAGCCACTACGGAAGCAAGTGTACTCAAGCCCAAACATTAGCTGCTTGACACTAACATTGTGTGCCAACATAGTGGAACCTACTCTGACACTCTCTGCACAATATCAGGCAATGTTAGGACATGTATGCGCCATGTGCGCACAATAGGAAACCCAAGGATTGGATGAGACAAGGTTTCAGGTAATGTTTAGACTTGGCCTGTGCTCTTTGTTTACTGTTAGCATAGTTCCTGTAGACTGGATCTATTTGTACATACAAACAGACTGACAGGTATATAAGGCCCTGTCAGTCAACCATTTAATGCATCTTTTGCTTACCTTTTACTTGGATCCCCATCTTTGCATTGTGTGATTAAGCCCTTGAGGCCCACCTTGGTTGATAAGTTGGTAATCAGCACTGTAAGACCTGTCAATCACTCAAACCTAGGTCGCTCTAAGTCCCAACCTAAACTGTGGTATCGAGCTCCGGTATTCTTGAGCAGTTCAACTCACGTGACTGCCACCACTGCCAGTCTCCTTAAGAACATAACTAACTGTGTGATTAGTTCTAAGTCTATTAACAAATCTATATACTGAGTTCTTAATTGATCTTGGTATTTTATCTATAACACTTAGTGTATAGGATGCGCTCACCTCTAACAAGGCTCATGACTATATACTTAAGAGCTTCTGGCCCTGTCATCTCCTATCTAGGGGACTAGTTGTAGGAATATTCCAGCATACACCTCAAAGAGATCATTGCCTCCGTCGACTGGTAAATCTCTTAAGAATATCTCTTCCCAGGTCTCAGCAGTAATGCAGCACATACACCTGAAACCTGATCCCTCACGTAAGCACCTCCATCTCTAAGTTGGCACCCCTCCAGAGCTTACACTGAAACTCCGGAAATTACACAAGCTATAACACTTTTGACAGCTAATTTACATTTTGGATACCTACATTGACTCATACCAAGCGCAGCAGTCTCCATTGTGGAACTACCACTGCTCCAATTGCACCTTCTTTTTCCTCTGTCTCAGACCTATACCCAGCCCCAGCAACTCATCTCCAACTCCATACCAAACTATCTGACCCTGATGGGGAAGCTCACCCAAAGTTTGCCACAGAGCACTTATATGTTGTGGGGACAATGGTCATGTGACCGCCTCCACTGGCCAAATACTGCAGGTGCTGGTCATGTGACCACCTCCACCTCCCAAATTCTGCAGATGAAGATCACGTGACAACCTCCACCCGCCAAATTTCACTCATGATCACCATCCTAAAATGTGTCCTTGTGAACACAGAATGGGGCAAATATACTTTCTAAATGCCATGGATGAAATCACCTCATGATGCGAGAATACCCAGGTCCAAAACATTTCATTCACAGAGTCTACAGTACTGCACAAAACCAATCATAAAAACCATCATCACAGATTGCTGGCATCCTGCAGAGCCTGTTCAATGCTTACATAAGCCATCATCTTGGTCCAGTATAGCCGTGCTTCTCAGCTACAATTTGCAATTTGTTTGGTTCTGTTTGGTTCCTTAACCATGGAGATATGGTCTAGGAAGTGCAGGTGTTTTTACAATCAGGTTTTGTAGCATGATGTCCGAGAAGAAACAATCAAGTCACCTAAGGACCAACAACAAATGAAAGCTCAGCTGAGCAATATCAGAGTGACCATTGGTTGCCATCATGTACACCACAGAAAGCATGTCCATGTCACTGGGCTGATCAGGGGGTCATGGTGTGGCCAATGACATGGGTTGCAAAATTTAATTGTTGGCATTTGGTGTTTGAGGACACTGGCCCATGTGAATGATTCCACTTCCCAGTAGGGTATTAAAGTTACCCAATTCCAGCTGTGTGCATACCTAAGTTGTACCACACATATTTTGGGTTCAATTCCACACATTCATATTCTTGGAGTCGCTGCAGAAACAAATAATGCTGGTCCTGCCTGGGACAGGGCAAAGCCTAGCACACAAGAACAGCTCTGCTGGATAGAGGAGCTCAGGGTGCTCATCTATCTGTGGTTTGAAGTCATT
>WSTG01000866.1:0-13169 GCA_019616325.1 Ceratobasidium sp. 394
ACATGTTCGCCTTTTCATACTTGATCTGCTCGATCATCTCGGCAAACTCGAGCTTGATGAACTCGGCGTTCTCCTTGGTACCGTGCAAAAGCTGGACGACAGCCAAGGCCTCCTCGTTGCGGCCTTGTTCAATGACTGAGAGATGGGTTGTTAGCGCGGGTCCGTTAACTGGCGACATGGGCAACTCACGCCACCGAGGGCTATATGGCAGGAAAAACATGCCAACCAATAGCATGACTGCCGGCACAACCTGAATCGCAAGTGGAACACGCCATTGGGCGTCCGAGTCGAGGTACTGGCATCCGTATCCAACCCCTATGACGCACCACCGTTAACTACGCAGAACACAACGGTATGTATAGCACTTACAGTTGGCAACCAAGAATCCCATTCCCTACGATATGGTTAGCATCTCGCCCTAATAGTTACTTGAAATAGCCACATACAACCATGACTATATATGGGCAAGCAATTAGCAATCAGCATCAGCGCGTAAACTATAATCACTTACATTGAGTCATGCCTGTCAAGAAGCCACGCATCTTAGGGGGTGAGATTTCGGACTGGTAAAGCTGAGTTCAGGATAGTTAGCTAGTGTTGAGCACGCCTGGATGAACCGCCACTTACTGGGACAATCATCGACAAGCAGCCAATGGCGAGCCCAGCAATAACACGTCCAACCATCAAGTAGCTGATGTTCCGAGCACCGGTTTGCAGGGAGCATCCGAGCACTGCTATAGTAGACCCGATTTGAATGGTGCGCTTCCTACCAACCCTGTCGGCGAGCCAACCAGCCGCCTATTCACTACATTTCAACAACCAACCCGCAGATGCACCAACAGGATTCGTACCATTGCTCCAAAGAAACACCCTCCAGCAAACTGTAGGCGTACGATCAGCGCAGCGCACTACGCTTTAAAGGCAGTACTCACAGTCGACACCACTGCTCCCAAGATTTGGTCGTTTGGGTTGTTGAAATACTCGTGAAACTTGATGAAATTGGGGGAAATGACAGAGCCAATGATACCAGAGTCACTGTCCGACTGTTAGCAAGGCATTGATATGAAAGCATATGGTAGACTTGCTATCCAAAGAGGAAAGACCCGATGGCGGCAAATGTTGCAACAAAGAAGTTGAATAGAGCTCCCATCGTAAAGGCGCTAGGATTCGGTCGGCAGAATCACGTCTGACAGCTCAACACTGCAGAGGAGAGAGGAAGACCTGGGAAGCCAAGGACGAACACAAAAGCATTTATAGCTGGATGTTGTCCGGTGGCCCGGTGGGCCGTCGGCCAGGGATTGGACAGCGGAAGAACGCCTTCATGGGGATTCTATTCAACGTGGTAGTGCACGAGACTATCCTACAATTGTCATTCTGTCCACGGATCAAGCACAGCTCGGAGAAATAGGGCAGGCAGCACGCCTCATCCAATGGTTCTTATTGATCGCGTAAGTTGGTTGCTAAACCGAGGAACACTACACGAGAAGGATTGGGCAGCAGGGTTGGCCGATTGGAACGATTTCATGTTCTACACCCCTGGCGTCAGAAGAGTGGCGAATTCCCCCGAACAAGTCGACAAACCAAGCCAAGACTCATGCGAGAAACCTGCTGGCATGTACCGAGGAAGAGAATGGGCGAAGCCGGCAAGCCCGAGCAATGATGATCATATTAAAGTCTGGGGCTCGGGTGCTTTGGCGAGATGGACAGTGTCAGTTGGCGCAAATGTGACGATCCAGAAGAGACCGCCCGGTGTCCACATGATGTACCGTAAGCGATGGCAAGGTACCCCGGGAGCAATCCAGCAAAAGAAGAACTTATGCGATCGGGAAGGAGCCCCAGGTGTCCATGTGGGGACTCCACAAGCGCCAAGAAACCACGTGATCAACCACTTCTGGCGGATCACTTGCAACCAACACCATCGACGGAAATTTTAAACGGCACTAATTAATCGTCTATCATACCCAAAAAGAGATACGTGTTTGTGTCAGCAAACATGCTATGTAGGTTCAACGCTTACCCGACCAGGTGTAGGTACGGCCGCCAATGTGCCTGGACAGGTGGTAGCATACATTGTCAAAAGATTTCAGCAGGCAGCTTAGAGTGCGATCTGCCAAGAGAAGAGAAATTCCCTCGCGCTCCGGTTCGTATTTATACACTCTTGCTTGGTGTGCCGACGCCCTGTGTCTTCTGCCGAGCCCCGCGTTTGCGTTAGTCAGCGCAATTGCTAGCCCAGATATAGCATATCGGCCGAGTGGTGATTGGCTTTGCAGCTGCCTTCTTGAAGCTCTGAAGATGATGCCAAACGAGAACCGTTACTTTCTTGTCATTGCCGAGGCATACCTTGGGCATATCTTTGTCTGCCACTCAGAGATGGTTCGTCAATCCACCCCGGCCCGCGGCTGATAGCGTCTGATTCGTTCGTCGGCCACAGCTCCACATTCGTATACATCTCCACCCAACGCTCCCTCCTCTCCGATAATATACCGAACAGCCGGCCAGATATTTAAGGCTTAGGGGTTCAGTCTATACGAACGCAGACTGGGAGCCTTTTTTCGTTAGTCTTGAATATGAAGTTCACCGACGGACTGTGGCTACTCCGTGATGGCGTCAAGCCGGCCTTTGGCCTATCCGTGGCCAAGGAGGACGCTAAAGAGGACGTATTGAACCTTCATGTCGCAACGCGTCCAATCCGTCATCGTGGTGATACACTCGGTGGTAAGCATATCTCCGGATCATTTACGTTCAGCACCGACACATAAAACACAGGCCCTGTTTTGGATGTTCAAGTCACATCCCCATTGGAAGGGATCATTGGTGTCAATATTGCCCACTTTGCTGTACGTATATTGTTCTGCCCCTCATACACATACCTAAACTCGTTTATAACAGGGCAGGAAAAAGCAAGGGCCCAACTTTGAGCTCTTCCCCGGCGGTGCTCCCCCAAAGCCCAAGGTCCAAATCACCAAGTCCGATGCCGGCACCAGCTTTACTTCTGGCGGGCTTACAGCGCGAGTCGCGACGCAAGCCGTAACAATGAACGGTATCGCTACCAACTCCTACTATATTGACTTCCTGGGGCAAGATGGTCGCCTTTTGACTTGTGCGGGACCGAAATCCCAGGCGATCATTGACGTCCCGCATAAATTTACAATGGGCAGCGCTGCGAATACGTCGTGCATGGCTACTGACCGGTCGTCTAATCCGAACCCGCCTCCGCCTCCCGAGCATGTCCGTTATGTCTTGTCAGAACTTACTCTGTCAGCTGGCGAACTGGTCTACGGACTTGGAGAGTAGGTTTCGTTTGTTTGTATATGTTACGCTACACGTCTAATCGCGTTATTCTACAGGCAATTTGGCGCATATATCAAGAACGGTCAGGTCGTGAGCGTTTGGAACCGTGACGGCGGCACCAGCTCGGAACAAGCGTATAAATGCGTGCCGTTCTACCTGACCTCTAAAGGCTATGGCGTGTTTATCAACCACCCGGGCGAGGTTGAACTCGAGATTGGGTCCGAAAAGGCGAGTCGTGTCGGAGTAACCGTAACAGGGGAAGAATTGCAGTACTTTATCATCTACGGGCCGACGCCTCTTGAGGTGAGTTGTATTACCTTGTATCTTCTTCGTTAAACTCATATTTTGAGCCATAGATCCTGGAGAAGTATACATTCCTCACTGGCCGGCCTGGGTACGTCCGGAAACTTTCCTATAAATCCATCGTTCTGACTGATTGAGATTTTAGATTACCCCCTTCGTGGACGTTTGGCCTTTGGCTCTCGACCTCGTTCCTCACTGACTATGACGAGCAAACGGTCACCGGGTTCTTGGAGGGCATGAAACAGCGCGATTGCAATGTATGTTTTCCCTCGTATAGTTCAAAGATAAACGCGTGGCTTAATATGCGTATGATAGGTCTCAGTGTATGTCGTCGAGAATCACGGCTGCGGCCAAACTTACTGAAATGCTTGCTTAGGTTCCATCTTGACTGCTTCTGGATGGCGCAGTACCAGTGGTAAGTGTCCAAAGTCCTATATAGCTGGAATAATCGATAAACTTTCGAATCAGGACCTCGTTCACGTTCGATCCCGATAACTTCCCCGACCCCAAAGGATACCTTGCGTCCCTCAAGAGGCAGTTTGGAGTAAAGATTTGCGTATGGAGTAAGCCTTGGATCCCATTTCTATGCGACTGCATCATTAACCCTAGCGCGATAGTTAACCCCTATATCAGCCAATTTGCATCTACGTTCCAAGAAGGTATCGAAGGAGACTACTTTATCAAACGTACAAACGGCGATGTCTGGCAGTAAGTATTCATACGAGCGCAGTGCTGCATGTTTCGGACTAAGCATTTTCGTAGATGGAACCTCTGGCAACCTGGGCTGGCAATCGTGGACTTTACCAACCCGGCAGCATGCGAATGGTACAAGGGTAAACTCCGGACTCTGCTCGATCTTGGAGTTGATGCCTTCAAGGTTTGTGCCGGCTAAACTTGATACCCAAGGCGTTGACATAATATTACCCTAGACCGACTTTGGAGAGCGTATTCCGCACGCCAATGTCAAGTACCATGATGGTTCAGATCCTTACCGAATGCACAACGCCTACACTCAGATCTACAACAAACTCGTATTCGAAGTCCTCGAGGAACGGTTCGGCAAGGATGAAGCGTGTGTGTTTGCCAGGTCCGCAACAGCGGGTGGCCAAAGGTACGTGTTCATGATTATCCAAAAGCAACTAGTTCTGAGTTGTTGCCCGCAGATTCCCCGTGGTACGTGTAAATTCCATGCTGGTGTGGGAGCAAGGTTCAATTTTGGGTTAACAGCACTGGGGTGGCGACTGCGAGAGCACATGGGAAGCGATGGCCGAGACTTTACGCGGAGGGTTAAGCTTGACTTTGTCAGGCTTTGGCTTTACCTCCCATGATATCGGAGGATTCGAGGTAAGCGTGGGCTTGACTTGGCACCGGTCCGATGCTGGCTAACATCAGTTTACAGGGGCACCCTCCAGCCGAGATCTACATGCGCTGGCTCGCATTTGGTCTGTTCTCTTCACACTCTCGCTTGCACGGCTCGAGCAGCTACCGTGTGCCCTGGAATTATGGCGAGCAGGCGTCCAAGGTTCTCGCAAAGTTCTTGGATGCCAAGCATAGGCTCATGCCTTACCTCTACGCCACTGTAAGTTTGGTTCTTGTTTATGGTTTTCCGCATATACTCAGCAAAAACCACTTTTGTGGGTCTATAGGCTATTGAAGCGCATCAAACTGGCCATCCGATGCAACGTGCTACCTTCCTCGAGTTTCCCAAAGATCGCACGACCTACTTCTTGGACGCACAGTATCTCCTCGGTCGATCCCTTCTTGTCGTGCCTGTCTTTGCACCCGACGCCGAAGAGATCGAGTTTTACGTACCCGCCGGCCGATGGACGCCATTCTTCGGCGAACCCAAGGTCATCACTGGTCCTACGTGGATACGTACAACGGTACCGTATGACGAGATCCCCGTGCTCGTGCGAGAGGGCACTATACTCGCCTTGGGTAAACCGGGCCTCAAACGAGCAGATTACAAGTTGAACGAGGGCCTCGAGATTCGTGTCTACGAACTTTCGGATGGAACGACCTCTGAGTGCGTCGTGCCTACCGGAAAGGGCACACAAAAGGCTGCGACCATCCGGGCAAGCCGGACAGGGAAGGATGTCAAGGTCAGCGTGGTGGAAGGTTCGTTGATAGGTGCTTGGAGTGCTGTGCTAGTTGCCGAGGGCAGCAGCATCAGCAGCGTTTCCGGTGGCGATCTCAAGGGGAACACAGTCAGTGCGTCCGAGGGTACCAAGGAAGTTACGTTCAAGCTCGTTTGAGCGCGGAGAGCCTAGCTTGATACACGGCGAGCAATGGACTTGTAGTTGTCAACTGTATTAAATTACAACAAGCAACACACAGCGATCACTTATGGGCAACTGGGGCGATCGGGAGCATCCCAAACCTCTGGCCAGGCTTGACAAGCTCAAGAGCTGGTCGGAAGTCTGTTTCTGCGGGAGGAACACCCAGTGGAAGGAATATGCTTTGTGTACGGGATTGCGTTTGCTTGGCAGCTTGCGCGACACCCGCGTCGAGAAGGGTGGAGAACAGGAGCTGAGAACGGTACAACTGGTTTTTAACTGAAGTTGCAACGAGTTTTTGCGTTTCCTCCGGTGTCTGGAGGAACTGTTAGAATGGGTCGGATACGATGGGAGAAAGGGCGCCGACTTACCTTTTGAAGGTGCGAGTTGATTATATCGTCGCTGGTGTCTCTTTGTTCGGCTTCCTCCGACCCTGTTTCCCTCCTGGTTGCCCGCTGCATCTCTCTGACAAACATCAAGTCCCAAACCACCTGATCAGCCGCATGCTCTACTGGAAGTCCCGCAGCAAGCAGGTCTTTGAATGCGGCAAGTAATCGCCATGTCACCTGCTCAGCCCTGAGCTGCTCCAGCGTCAGTCCAAGCGAGTCAATTGAGATCATTAGCGATCGGAGGGCCGACATGAGGTGGTTGGATGGACGCAAGATCAAAGAAATGTTCACATCTTCCATTAATTTGGTCAGCCGGGCTACGTAGCTAACGGCTAGAGCCCACGTACCTGCAGACGGCGAGGCTTCCAGGGCAGGTTGGTACAGTCTGAGAGCGCTTTCAGCCGACCAATCACACCATGTCCGCAAAGACTCTTGATGTACGCTTTTCAGGCGGCTGGTTGCATCTACAGACACCGTTAGTCGGTGTTATATCCCCGGTGACCTTGAATACGTGCCTGTGGTGACTTCTTGTGAGCAGGAAAGGTCTTTAATAAAAGAAGAACTGCTGGCCAAGGCGTTCGCCAAGCGGCCCACGAAGACGACGGTATTCGCTGGGCTTGAAAGTCAATTCATGTTATGTAATCCGTAGTCCTAGTTCCTTACCTTTCTCAGCACTGTCACTGCTATTTGCATCATCCAGTGCCCCCGACACAGCGGCAACCACTCGCATACAAGTTTCCCCTGCTCGTGGTTGATATGTGGAGGTTAAACGGGCCGCAACCTCGCTGGTTCCTCCTTTAGAACCACAGCAAAATCAACCGAAGAGAAAACACTAACTTGGTATTTTTCTCTCCAGAAATGATTTTCAGTTCTTCCCAAAGCTCTCGAGCGGCCTCTTCCATCTCCGATATCAAGGAATCCAATGTCGGCGTCCTTCGGTTTGCACGGCGAACAAGGTTAATTTCGAAGCGTCGAAAATCACCGCTCGCATCCGCTTGCACGGGAGGCAGCTCAGCCGAATATACGAAGGCCAACGGGTCTAAATCTGCGACAACACATCAGTCAGAGCGCCAGGGTACTAGTCAGTCACTTACCTGCTTTTACACCATCTTCCTCCCCAGTTGCCCCTGCAAGCACTGTTACAGTCTTGCTGATTGCGCTGCCAACAGTGATCTCGATAGTTTCCAGCCGACGTTCCCAGACTTCTCCAACACGGGCCGCAAACGCAGCCTCAACCGCACGCTCTAACGTGCTCTTCACCTCCACGGTCCCCTCGAGGGAAGCTATCCCGTTGATCACCGAACTCCTCACGGTCCACACCGCACGTACGCTGTCAAGCTTGCCGAGCCATGATTTTGCAGGAGCCGCCAGTGCTTCTAGTGCCATGTCCATCCAGGCTTTGAGTTCTTCCTCGGTTCCATTCGACTCTGCCCCTCCAGGATCGTTAGATTCGGTGGAGATGTATGGCGCGTATCCCACAATTGACGATGGCAGGAATCGAAGAAGAAGAGAGGATGACGGGAGCGACTGTAGTATCTGAGGTGTTGTCAGGCTTTTGGGCGGCTGGGTAAATTGCTGGAGGTTGCTGGAGGAGGGAAAATAGGGCTGAGAGGCGGTGGCAGGAAGAGTAGCGGGGGTGGGCACGTCGGTTTGGATCTCGGAGATAATCTTGGCAAGAAACCCCCCAGAGCCGTATATCGCGCGTACGGTTGCGACAGTTCCACCAACAAGGCTGAATACTGCTCGGAAACTCTTGACCACTTCCTTCACAGCCTTCCTCTCAGCTTTAGTGCTTTCAACTGACGCAGGCACGGGGGTCTTCAGTAGCTGAATCGAGGGTGATGGTAGCGAGCGTGCAGGGGATGCAGGTGACAGCAGCGCAGCCGTGGCCTTCCGGTTCTGATCACGGTTAGGTGAAATTGGCCTACGGGGAACCGATAGTGGTGGATTGAGCAAAATCGCAAGCGTCTTTCCTCGCTGTGAGAGGAAAAGGCTTCTTGTGCGTGCGGAAGAAAGGGCATCTAGAAGAAGGATTGCTATGAGGGTTTCCGCTACTTCCTATGCGCAGCTCGTCAGGAACCCTTCAGACTTTACGGTTTCAGCAACAAACCTTGTGCGACGCGCCAGCTTCCCGCAAAGCTTGAGTGGCCTTGTGCACAATTTGGGGGCGAAATTGGCCAATAGCTTCCCATTGTCTTGCGGCAATAGGAAATTGCTCCTGTTGATATATTAGTACAACAAAAATAGGTAATCTCCATCCTCACCGTTATATCAATCCCATGTCTTGACCAGTTAATATCTCCGCCTTCGTTCTCTTCCCCATCAGATTCCTCCTCATCGACCGACTTGGAAAGTTTCCGATGGACAGTTCTAGCGAGAAGGAATAGCCAAGCTGCATGAAGAAACTGCTTTTTTTCCAGCCATCTCCACAAGTGCTCGGGCGCGTCCAGTAAGAGTTTTAGATGTGCCGAGAGTATCTGGAGTGTTTTAAGATGGGCGTCTATACATATCGCAAGGTTTAGCGTCCAGTGTCATGCAGAATGGCATATCCTCATACCCTCTTGGGCTTTGGTTCCCTTCCCATTCAGAGCAGACCGATGCCTAGCCTTTGGACTTTCGTCGAGTTGCAATATGCCACAGCACGACTCCCGCATCTCAACTAACTCGCCAACAACCCTCTCGGAAGTGCCAGCCATGTTGGTAATTGCAGTTGATGCGTGCAAAAGGTCTCGGTATCGCTCCCTGCGCTTCCGATCGCGCAGCGGAATCAGCCATGGGATATCCCAGGAGCTGTATCACAAGTACGCACCCGACCATCTGCCTGAGTTCCTCTCTCTTACCATCTGCGTCCGCTCTACCAATCATATACGGTTAAAATGCCAAGACTCGAGCAAAATAACAATGCTCACAATAGACGTGCCCGAATGACGCGTATCTCGGATACGGAATACCGTGCAAGCATGTCATCAGGATCCATACGACTATAGTCGGCATCAGAGAGAACTTCTTTCTTGGGAGGTGCACCATTCCCAAATAACATCGGCTTGGGAGTCTCCGGCGAGGTATATGAAGCTGGCGACTTGACAAGAGGAACATTGGGGACAGTAGGTGGGATGGGTACGTTGAGAGAGCGAGATCTGGACGATAGAAACATGTTTTCAAGTGCGCAAGATCATCTAATATACTAAATATACAACCAAACCAGCAGCTCAGATACAACCAAGGATGTCGAAGCGGAGGCGAGCAGCGCATCACGTGGCTTTGCGGCTGGCGCCTAATCCAGTGCCGTGTCAAGACTTGAATCTCCAACTTGATCTGGTCCTCGAGCTCAACCAATTGTGCCGACGCCCAGTAGCATTAACGACTTTAAGCCGAGGCGTTGATTGTAGTGAAATACGTCTTTGAACCCCCAACAAGCCCTGCTCTGATTTGCCAAAGGCATTCTCGCGCTCGGCATGTCGGACCGGTTTTTTGCTCCATTGCTCCCTTCGGTAGCACCTCCGACTGAGGGATGCCGATTGAATAACACGACGCGACATCCAATCCATATATAAACTGACTCCGAGGTGTGCGAGAACCCAAGTCGCTTCGCTCGACTACCTGATTCTAATGTCTTTGCAAACCTCTACCTCGCACAAAAGCTCGATTACCAGTATCGAAGTCTTTCGAGTACCACCAAGGTGGTTGTTTGTCCGCGTAGAGGTCGCAGATGGCACTGTCGGATGGTGAGATTGTTGCCGTAGCCCCTGTGCGTCCCGTCTCACTGTGACCTAGGGGTGAGGGGACGTTGGAAGGCCACACTGAGGCTGTAGAGGGCGCTCTCACTGAGCTAACAGAGCGATTCATCGGTTGGGATGCTGATGGGATTGAAGATATCTGGAGCCATGCCTATCGAGCTCGATTCTATCGCGGAGGAGAGGTGCTTATGGTATGAGTACTTCACTGTCATACTTGAAGATCACTCACATCTCGTAGTCTGCGCTTTCTGGGTTGGACATTGCGCTTTGGGACATCAAAGGCAAAAGTTGTTCCTGAGCTGAGCCGGCTTCAAACTTATACCCTTGTGTGTAGGAAAGCGCCTTGGAGTTCCAGTATGGCAGCTCCTTGGCGGGAAAGTTCGTGACAGATGCAAGGTCTATGGCTGGATCGGAGGCGATAAACCCAGTGATGTTGTTACTGGCGCCAAGGCTCGCCTGGAGCAAGGCTTCACCGCTGTAAAAATGAATGGGACTGGTAGCCTAACTTCCAGCTCCAGTCAACCGCCGAAACCTGACGTGTTTCCTCGCAGAATCGGTCGCTTGGGTGGACTCTCCGGCCGTTTTGGAGGCCACCGTTGAACGTGTTGCTGTTGTCAAAGCCCTGGGTATGGATGTTGGGGTAGATTTTCATGGTGAGCTTCACGGGGTACGCTGGTTCATTTGCTCAAAACATACCCAGGGCGCGTCCACAAGGCAATGGCGAAGCAGTTGGCACGGCGTTTAGAACAACACCAACCGCTTTTCATCGAGGGTAAGCCGCATATACCTCCCGGAATGCACATAATCTGAGCCCCTACAGAGCCTTTACTGCAAACCCAGCCTGAAGAAATCGCAGACCTTTCTCAAATGACTGTGAGTCGGTCCCTCGCCCTGAGTCTTGCTCTAGCCTGACCGTTATCTCAGACATGTCCTGTTGCGCTCGGCGAACGACTTATGTCCCGTTGGGACTTTCGACCCTATCTCGAGCGCCGCGCTATCGATATAGCCCAACCGGACGTAGGTCCATTGTTCCATTGAGCCATAAGATTGGATGAAGTGCCCTTACCTTTTTCTCTTAGATTGCCCACTGCGGCGGGATATCCGAACTGCGAAGGATCGCGGCTATGTGCGAAGTATATGATGTTGCACTTGCGCCACACTGTCCACTTGGTCCCATCGCTCTTGCAGCATCCATGCAAGTTGGAATCACCGCTCCAAACTGTAAGTGTTTGTTCCTAGAAATATTGGAATTACTTTTCGCTAAAACGCTCCTCCAGTTGTAATCCAGGAAATGAGTTGGCAAATGCATTACAACAAGGGTCAGTCCCTCCTGTGTATCCAAACATAGCTTCAACTTTTGCATAGGTGCCGATCTTTTGACATACATGCTCAACCCTGAGGTTTTTGCGGTCAACAACGGCCATGTAGAAGCGCTGATAGGTACTTACTTCTATGATTCCCACACTAAATAACGCTGACCAACTCGGTTGAAATGGTAAAGGTCCAGGAATTGGTGTAGAAATAAACGAAAAACTCGTGCGCGAAGCTGCAGAGAAATACGCGCATGAAAGGGCATGGCGTAATGCCACTTGGCGTGGCGAAGATGGGTCGCTGCGGGAGTGGTAAAATATGGGTTTACTAGCTCCGTGCCTTTGTACCAGAATAACAATGATATTTTTGACAGAAGTTTCACACCAAACAGCTCTTCGCAAGAGCTAACAGCTGCCTACCCGAACAGCAGGCCCCCGGAGACACCTTTGTGCCTGTTGATTACGCACGAATCATTATCAAATGCCAGCGCCTACACTTAAAGGTTCCTGTCCGCGGCGACTCAGGGCTGTTCCCGATCTTTTCACTTGTTCAACGCCTGAGCCAGCGCTGGCACTAGACTCCCGTTGACCTTCTACTCTGTCTCGTTAACCCCACCCACGTCTCTCAGACACCCACGCGCTCAACGCACCCACACTCTTTTTCACCACCCGCAGGTTCTTTTCGCCGAAGTCCTACAGATGGCATATCAACCCCGTAAGCAGCCTCGGCTCTGCCCTCCATCTACGGCCGCATGGATCACTTACCTTTACGTCGATACCGCAGTGCCCTCTACAACGCCTCGCTCGCGCATGGCGCTTGACCTGCCTCCTCTCGTGGTTCCCACAATGTCCATGCGTAAGTTTTGTCGTACCAAATGGTCAACATACCGCTCAACCCTATTCTCGGCTTGCAGAAGTACCAGAGATGTCTGAGAAATGTGGTGCTACGCCCACGATCATTATCACGCCCTCCTCGCCCTCCTCCGAACTAGACTTCCAGATCCTTCACATTCCCCCGCCGCCGCCCAAGCCATGGACTGCCCGCCTTCGCATGCCTTGGTCGAACTCTTGGTCAAATCGTGGCCCCATTGCCCTCGAGAGTCCTCCCCTGGACGGCGTGCAGTTAGCATCCTCTCCCAACCCTCGCAACTGGTTGCGAGTACGACTACGCACCGCGATGATGGTTGCCGTTCCGTTAGTCGTCGTCGCTGCGCACGTTGTCATTGCGCGTCATTACGGCATGGGCATTGGTATGGACTTTGGAGGTTCCGACGAGCATCATTCAGGATGGGTCACAACGGAGATGCATTCCGAGGCGTAACGACAGCACACACCGTTCCCGTTGGTTATGGGTTTTATGAATCCTAGAGCACAGACATCACGTATATTTTCTCACTGGGCTATCTTACATTTCCATGGACATTGACCAACTCCTTGACATTCGTTACCACGCACCTACCTTACCCCTCCGCGCTTTCTCCCTTGTTCTCACCTTGCGGAACCTGTTTTGATGGCTATCTATTGCTGTGCCTCCCACCCTTCACTGCGACAGTTTACTCTGCTCGCTCGGACTGGCATCCGCCTTGCTGCATTCTTGTATATATCGTTTTTATTGTCACCTGGACAAAATCCCGATATCCATTTGCACATCACCTTGCTCGCCAAGGTCACTCCCCCCCCCGGAATTGAAGCATCAAAACGTGAGGGGTCCAAGGGTCTGTCTTTGTCATCAGACCCTGTGTGCGTTCAAGCACTCTCCGTCGATGCTGTTTTTGACAGTTACCACGATTATTTCATAGCTGCGTGTAGCTTGAGCTCAAGCTCACGGCAAACACTCTCCCAATATTTCCTGCGTCACGTCTA